>JAVJIF010010394.1:0-93720 GCA_038442645.1 Agave tequilana | reverse complement strand
TGTTGGCCCAAGAGGTTACACTCTCCAATTGTTTTGTGTTTTGATGATGACAAACCCAAATAAGAGCTATTGGTACTAATGAATTTGCTTAAGATAAGTTTCAGGATAAGTACCATGTTTGGAGGCCATTGCTTGCTATTGCAACAACTTCTAGTTCATGAAGCTATGAAGGCATATTGCACATCAAGGAAGGATCATAGAAGAAGAAGGCTTAGCAAGGATAGCATAGCTCAAAGACTTGAAGCTTGCTCAAGAAGTCCTCAATTATTTTGTTTTTAGTTTTATAGTTTGTTAAAGAATAGTGGATAGGTTGAAGCTCTATCACACACGTTTTGCGCACATACTTGATCCAAAATAATTCTTATAATTATACAAAAATTTTGCATACTAGATTTTGCCTACAGATATATATTTGTGTTTTATACTAATCCCTGTTCAAAAGTATTTTTGTCAAAATCAAAATCCCTTTTATTTCTGTCCAAAATCTGGTTTTTGACCGGAGCCAGTCGACCGGACAGTCGACCGGACCTATGTCAGGTTTGGTCGGTCGACCGGCCAGTCGACTGTAGTTCTGGGTGTACATGTATCAGTGTGCACGTTTTTGCGGTCGACCGCACGGTCGACGGACTGTAACCCAGTCTGCTCTCGGTTAGTTGGGTCGACCGGGCGATCGACGCTGGCCTGCAACGGTCAGATTTTTTTGTACTGCGGTCGACCGGACTAGCCGTTTGAACAGTAACGGGCATTTTCTAAGCTGTTTTATTTTGTCTTTTTGTGTTTAAAAATTTGATTTAGAGATATATTTTGAATCTAATATGACTTAATTAACCTTAAGTTGTATTATCCCTAAACCCTAGCCCTCTCCTATAAATAGGGTGTTTGGGGAGAGATTTTTTAACAACAATTTTTGAAGAAAAATCAAAAGTTTAAGGCTTTCAAAAGAGATTGTTTCTTGATTTTTGTTGCTGAAATTCTCTATCATTTCTGAAGTGGTTTTTGAAATACTCTCTGATTTAATTTCTTTCTTCACTTACAACAAGAGCTTCATCCCACTCATTGTTTCTAAGGACCTTTGTAAGGGAAGAGACATTGAAAGAGAGAGTTTGTGGTCTTTTGACTACTCAGAAATTGCTTGTAATCAAGATTGTGGAGTTGGGTACTCGGGTGTAATTGTGATTTCTTTGTGATAGTGGAAGTAGCTAGAATCCTTCTGGGGAAGGCGGGGAGTAGAGCTGGGTGCTCGAACCTCGATAACATATCCTTGTGTTTGCGATTGGTTTACATTCTGCAACTTATTACTTGCTTATCATCATCATTGCTATATTTACATGCTTCCATTCATCTTGTGAATCTTGTGTGGTGATTGTTACATCTCAATTTTTAATTTGTCCATTGATTAGCATTATCACCTATTCACCCCCCTCTAGGTGATTTTCACCTGTACCATCGAGCAGGCATTCTTTCTCTCCTTCCCCGCCCTCGATCATCACAGATTCTGTACGAGGCGGGACATTCACGGGTGAATTGCAGGTGGGCGAAACAGCCAAATGCCTAGCTTGTGAATTCAGAGGTCACCAACTAGGAAAACTGCCTGTATAAGGACAGAGAAGCATCATCCCTGCCCTCCAAATCAGAGAAGCAGTTAGGAGGAACGCAGTACATGCAGGTAGAGGTGCTTCACTTCCTTCACAGCGACAGGCATTTGAGCCTGCCCAGAGGAAGGCTGGAACGGTCGTGGAAGAGGCCAAGCTTTCAACCTAACTGCAGAGCAAGCTGAGCATCAGAGAAAGTCGTAGCAGGTACCATTTGGTTCATTCAATTTCAGTTATATCATTATTGATTCTGTGCTTCTCATTGCTACATATCCATTAGATTCGTTATGATGCATTCTATACCTTGTAATGATATGGACATCCAATAAGAGATTAGTACGGGGAACAGGGTTATAACCATTAGTAGGGTATGTAAATCTTATTCTGTAGAGGTTTGTGGAAGACAGTTTAGGGCAAATATGTTTATGATAGACACCGGTGGATATGATGTGATCTTCAGCATGACATGGCTTAGTAAGTATCATGCAGTGATCGATTGCCGGAATAAGAACGTGAAATTCAGAATTCCATATCAGTCCGAGTTCTAGTTCATGGGGAATCAAAAGCATCCAGACAGAAGTATCAAGGAGATTATGCTACTGGCAGAAACTCAGGAGAAGTGATACCTATAGTGGAGGAATTTTAGATGATTCTAGAGGATCTACCAGGACTTCCGCCAGATCGAAACTTAGAGTTCGCTATCGAAGTCATCCCAGGTGCTGCCCCAATTTCTAAAGCTCTATTGGATGGCACCTGGGGAGCTAGCAGAATTTAAGAAGCAATTGCAGGAATACTTGGACAAAGGCTTCATAAGGCTAGTGTTTCACCTTGGGAGCTCCGGTGTTATTGGTGAAGAAGAATGATGGTAGCAGGAGGATGTGCATTGATTATCAAAAGTTTAACAAGGTCACTATCAACAATAGATACCTTTTGCCTAGGATAGATGACTTGTTCGATCAACTGACAGGAGCTAAGGTGTTCTCGAAGTTAGATCTTCGATCTGAAGACACCAACTAAAGGTGAAGGAGGAGGACATTCCAAAGACGGCTTTTAGGACTTATTATGGTCATTACGAGTTCTTGGTCATGAATTTTGGAGTAAGCAATACTCCAGCAATTTTTATAGATTTGATGAAACCGGGTGTTCTTTCCATTCTTAGATAAATTATAGTAATATTCATTTATGATATTCTAATTTATTCTAAGAACGAAGAGGAACATGCTTAACACTTGAGAATCATGTTGCAGGACCCTTCGGCAGGAGAAGCTCTATGCCAAACTAAGTAAGTGTGAGTTCTGGCTTAAGAGTGTGACATTTTGGGGCATGTTGTTTCGAGAGAAGGTATCTCAGTGGATCTCAGCAAAGTTCAGGCAGTGAAAGATTGGGACTACTCGAAATCGATAACTGAAATTAAAAGTTTTCTGGGGTTAGCTGGATACTACCGGAGGTTTATGTAAGACTTCTGAAAAGATTGCAGGGCCTCTTACCAAGCTTACCCAGAAGGGAGAAAAGTATGTATGGACAGCGGAGAGTGCCAGTGCTTTTGAAGATTTGAAGAAGAGGTTGATGACGGCTCCAATCTTGAAGATGCCAGATGGGACTAGTGGTATGGTCATTTATAGCGATGTGTCATGGAGAGGATTGGGGTGTGTGCTGATGCAGTATGGACATGTAATAGCATATGCGTTAAAGACAACTTAAGCCTCTGATCGGTCATAGATATTGCATATATATTGTCACATTACTATGTTTATTATCTAATAAATCCTATTGATAAGTTTTTTTTATTTATTAATGTGCAAGTCCATCCTAAATGGAGGTGGAAGGAAATTGAGCCCAAAATCCCACTTTAATTCTGATTTAATTAAATTTAAATCTTAAATAAAGATGGGGACAATATTCAGGAGGATAGGATAATTCTAGCGAAGAAGATCAACGCAAATTAGAAAGATAACACCAAATAAAAATTGATAAAATTGAATTCTATAAATCTATTTAGTTAGCTAAAGATCAACCGAGGATAACGTCAAATACTGAGCTCAAATTCAAAAATCAGAGGGGATAAAGGATAGATAGAAGATCAACAATGAGATGAAGCAATTTTGACTCAGATTGGATACATTTAGTACTGAATCATAACTTTCGATAGAAACTCAAATCTGATGATTCAAGATGATTCAAAAAAATAGACTTAAAGGGCTACAACTTTTATATGATCACTTTCTAATTCTATCATTTGATAAGTTATATTCAGCAATAATAGCCAACAAGCTGCAGAGCAGAATTGAATATCCACATCAAATCAAGTTTGGAGATAAGGGGAAGATTCAAATTAGAAATAGTCAGCTCTCCTTATCTCCTCACTCCTTTCCCCTTTGAGTTTTTACCTATGAAAGGTAAGAAGTTTATGAAGAGGGATCGAAGACTAGATTAAATTTTCTCTTTATTTTAGGGTTTAGATTTATGTTAGATAGTTTATGAGAAGTTGTATGTCAGTTCTTACTCTATAGTTCAGTTCAGAAACAAAGTGGGAGAGAGAAAGAGTGATTGTAATTTGAAATTGAAATGACGTCAATAAAGATTCGACGAACTTCTTTTCTTCTCCAACTCACGGGTATGTTAATTTCAATTTAATGTTTTCTTTTTAGTAATGAGTAGCTACATTTCTTATTTCTGGGCTCACTAATCTCTCCTCCAGTATGATTCTTGATCGATATTAATGAAAAAACTCAACTGAATCATATGAATGCCTTAAATTAAGTCTTGCTTATTGCGAGTGTTTTGAAGACACATGAGGATGGAATTGGATTTTGAACTTAATCTTGAAATTTATCATTAAAAAGAACTTGTTTTTTTCATGCTTGCTTCATTGCTTGATGGTTTAAACATTCAACTCAAAGAAAGATTTCAAAACTAAAGTTCGATTTCTAAAATAAACCATCTTATGTGGTTACTTAATTTCTTTTAATACAAGGCTAAACTTTTTACCTATGACTCATTAGGACACTTGAACTTTCAAGAAAAGATTTTAGAGTTGGGCAAAGATTAGTGAGCCCGGATTCTTCTTATTAAAAAAATAAACACCATCACTCTAAAGCCTTTTAAATATAATTTTCTCCAAAACCTTTTTAAGTTTAAGTTTTCTTAAATTATCTCTCTACTCTCCATTCTCAACACCATTCTTAGCTATTGAAACAATACATCGAAAAGCTTTCATCGCATCCCTACTCATGGATCATGACCCGTTAGCCGTAAGTATACGGTAACTCCCACTGTATTTACTTGTAATCAGTCTCATGAGAAGAATTGCTCTACGCATGATCTGAAGTTGGCAACAGTTATTTTCGCCTTAAAAATCTGGAGACACTATTGTTGGATGACAAAGTGCTGATCTATACTGATCTATAAGAGTTTGAAGTATATCTTCACTCAGAAGGAGCTGAACATGAGGCAGAGGAGTTGACTAGAGTTGATGGCTGATTACGATACTGATCTACAATATCACCATGAAAAAATCAATACAGTACCTGATACCTTGGGAAGAAAGCCAGAAGCATCTATGGCAATGCAATCACTCAACAGAAATCAGATAGCAGGAGAGAGGAGATGAGGACCTGTTGTGATACGAAGAGCAATATCTTCTAGCTAATCGATGGCTATACAGATTCAACCAACCCATTGGAGCAGATCAGGGAAGCCCAGAGTGGAGATCTCAAGTTACAAGAATTCAGAGAGCAAGTGGAAGCTAGGTTGAGGTCAGACATGCAGATCCACGCGGATGGAACGCTCCGTTTTGGTAACAAAATTTGTATACCGAAGGGAGAAGTTCGGAAGAAGTGTTAGCTGAAGCCCATAGCTCGACTTATTCCATCCATCCAGGGGGATGAAGATGTACCAAGACCTAAAGCAACAGTTCTGATGGCATGAGATGAATAGGGAGATTGCTTGGTATGTGGCCAAGTGCCTAGTGTACTAGCAAGTGAAGGCAGAATATCAGAGGACGGCTTAACTTCTTCAACCTCTGTCATCAAGATAGGACGTGGGAGCACATTACCGCTTTACCTCGCAGCCAGAAGGGTAATATGCAGTAGGGTTATAGTGGATCGCCTCACAAAGTCAGCACATTTCATTCCTTTCAAACTGGGACAGTCTATGAAATTATTAGCATAGAAGTACATGCAGGAAGTGGTGAGACTCCATGGTGTGCTAGTCAGCATTGTGTCTGACAGAGACACTAGATTTTTATCCTACTTTTGGAGACATCTCCAAGAAAACTTGGGAACCCGCTTGAAGTTTAGCACTGCATATCATCCGCAGACTGATGGACAATCAGAGCGAAAGATTCAGATTCTCGAAGACATGTTGAGGGCATACATGTTAGCTTTCATGGGGTCTTGGGAGGATCATTTGCATTTGGCAGAGTTTGCTTATAACAACAGGTGCCAAGCTAGTATTAAGATGGAGCCTTTTGAAGCTTTGTATGGAAGAAAGTGTAGGTCTCCCTTATGTTGGGACGATATTGATGATAGGTAACTATGGGACCAGAAATTATAATTCAAATAGTAGAGAAAGTTAAGGTCATCCGTGAGGGTCTCAAGGTAGCTCAGGATAGATAGAAACAATGAGCAGATTTGAATAGAAGGCGCTGGAGTTCGAGGCTGGAGATAAGGTAATCTTGAAGATATCTCAACGAGAAGTATAATTAGATTGGCAGTCGGGGGAACCTGAATCCCAGGTTCATTTTGGACCTTTTGAGGTTTTGGAGCGACTGAGGAAAGTGGCTTATAGACTGGCATTATCCCCATCCTTGGATGGTGTGCATGATGTCTTTCACGTTTCTCAGTTGAGGAGGTATGTCCAAGATGACAAATCTTGTTTTGGATCATACTGAGTTAGAGCTTAGGCCAGATTTATCCTACATTAAAAGACCTACATTAAAAGACCTATGACTATTCTAGACCGGACAACCAAGGACTAAAGAAGTAGATCATTCCACTTGTTCTGGTGTCTTAGGGCAGGCGATCTCCGGAGAAACGACGTGGGAACGAGAGGACATTATTCGCGATCGCTACCGTCACCTATTTCAGGATGATTAGGTAACTCCTTTCTTCCTCTTGAATTTAAATTTCGAGGACAAAATTTCTTATTAGGTGGGTAGATTGTAATACTCTTGTTATGCAATACCTAAAATAAAATAAAATAGATAAATAAACTTTTAAAATATATATAGTAATAATAATAAAAATGTATTTGTGTGCTTAACTTGTTTATCTGAGTTTCGAACTCATGTTCTTTATCAAATCTTAATATCTAAACCATAATGCACATTGGCGTTTGGTTAGGTAGGTGATCTAATTTATTTAAGCAAAACCAAAGTCAAATTTTATTTCAAATTCTAACTGAAAGATCTCATGAAATTCTTATTAATCTTTATCTAACAACTGATTTCTTCTATGAAACTTACGTGTTAAAAATATCCAAACCTAAGGATATTATCATCACCTCCTCCTGCTTCTTAAAGAAGAAAAAAAAGAACGACAGACAAAAAAAACTCAGATCCAAATTTCTTTATTCTTCATTCGCCTCTCTCCTTAGAATCGATCGTGACGGAGGAACGTGTCGAGGCGTGAAGATTGAAGAGCAGGATAAGGGAATCAATTCAAGTAAATAAATCAAAATTTTTATGAATTTAAAATTTATTGAAGTATTATGATTAAATTCCTCTTTCCATAATTTTCCATCAAGAATTCTTATCTACAGATTTAGATAAAATTAATTTGTATGAACTAGAATTTAATGATATATCATGTTAAAAATTCTTTTTATAAAACTTAAATCTCCCCTAAGATCCAAATTAATTGTATGAACTAGAATTTAATGATATATCATGTTTAAAATCTCTCTTTCATGAAACTTTAATCTCATCCAAAAACATAAATAAAATAAATTTGTACGAATTAAATTTTCAATTAAATTGAAATACCATGTTTAGATTTCGCTTTCCATGAATCTTTTCTTCATTAAAACCTCACCTTTAGCTAAATAATTTATTTAAAAGTAACATATCATTACACTAATAGAAAACTTTTAAAACAAAAATTTTGGAATATTAAAAGAAAAGGAATTCGTTTGGATTAAAGTTTACATATTTATAATTTTTCATCAATAAAATTTGGAACTCACCTTAATAATCTAAATTGAATATTTAGAGTAATGTGCCCATACATTGTTTAATGGAGAATTTTTAGAAGAATTTTCAAAATTTGAAAAAAAAAAGAGAAGAAAATATTCTAAAATTTTTTTTGGAGATTGCCCTCGCCAAAGGCTGAGAGCAGCGGGTCTGTGAAGATCTACCTGCCCCTATTTGGCCAGGCCAAGTGGCCTGGGTGTTGGCCAAAGGCCTATCACCCTAGTTTTGATGATGATCAACTCATGAAGTTATGATTACTAATGATCTTGTGTTTAATTAGTGACAGATTCTTTATCAAGATCTTAGTAGGTGTGGAGCTTCAACAAGGGATAAAATGTCAAGGTTGGAAGCTAGCACCGGTCGATTCACGAGCCTATGCATCAAGAACACATCTAGAGATGAGCTCGGTGGATTGCATTTGGACCAAGTCAAGAAGATGAGAAGCCTTCAAGTGAAGACTTCAAGAGGATGAAGACTTGTGTCTAGGTATAAGATTTTTATTTGTTTTAGTTAAAATGTAAAGGATAGAATAGATTGGTGGATTGCTCAAGTCATATCACACACACACTCTTGAGATTTAATTGTCTTTTCATAAAAGAATTTTTAGTTAGAAAAGACTCTTTCTATTTGGTAAAAAGATTTTTCATTGGACAAAATACATGTCTTGGTTTTTGATGTTACCTATATACATATCTTTCAAAACCAAGTTTAGAGCCTTATGTAAAAAACTAGATATTCATCTTATTTGTGTAGTGGATCATATCCATACACACTATGCTTTAAAAGTATATCTTGTTTTTGTATTTGATGAGATTTTCCTTATGACAAAATATCTACTTTGGGTTTTGGTAATTTCTTATATACATATCCTTTAACCAAAACAAGTTTAGTGCTTTATGTCAAAAACTAGATATTTCATCTTGATTGTGTGGTGGATCATATCCATACACACTTTGCTTTATAAGTTCAAAATACCTTATTTTTGTATTTTGTGAAGTTATGGAAAAACAAGTTTTAGAAAAACATATTTTTAGAAAAACAGTTTTTATTTTGATTGAAACTATTTTTCTGGATTTACTGTGAATTTCTGGGATTTTATTAAGCCAAAAGACCAATCCTTAATCCCCATTTTCTGGTTCTGCCAGTTCTGATTTTTCAGAACTGACAGAGGCCGGTCGACCGGGTCGGTCGACCGGACGTGCACGACGTGCACGCCAGTGTGCACTGGAGAACGGTCGACCGGGCCGGTCGCCGCTTCAGAGAGCTTTGCTCTCGGGAATTATCGGTCGACCGGGCCGGTCGACCGACAGAGAGTTAACTCTCTTCTCCAGTTGCGCGGTCGACCGGGCCGGTCGACCGGAGGCTGCAACGGTCGGATTTTTGACCGTTGCCGGTCGACCGGACAGGTCGACCGGTAGCTCTGACAGAGCCCAACGGTCAGATTTTTCTGGCCTCTATAAAAGGGGGTTTTGTCATTGTTTTAAGCCAAGATTTTTGGAGACCTTAGAGCCTGTTTTCTCATATTCATTCCAGAGGTTTTTCTCCACAAAAATAGTGAGCTAATACTTCCAATCAAAAGGGAAGATTTTATAAGAGTGTAAAAGTGATTTCTTGAGATTTTCACCAAAGATTCTTTCCTTGCTTTCTCACACAAACACTTGAGCATCCAGTGAGCTATTCATCCTATAGGAGTGTTGTAGTGAGAGTTTTTGTTAGGTGATCAAGTGTTTAGATCACCAAGATCTTTCTTTGTATTTGAGGAGACGGGCAAGTGTGCTCGTTGTGGTGTGGAGTTCGGGTGTGAACTCTTGTGGTGCGAGGTGCGGCCTCGGCGAGTCGGTGGACTTGCGTGTGTACGGACTAGAGAGTCCGAGGGCTTGTAGGTGTTGCGGCACCGAGGAGAGATCCGATGGGATCTTGCATAGTGGAAATCCTTCGTGTGTCGAAGGCGGGGATGTAGAGCAAGTGTGCTCGAACCTCGAAACATACCCTTGTGTTTGCGATTGCTTACTCTATCTCTCTCTCTCTCTCTTTGTCTCTTTTATATCTTGCATTACTTACATTGTCTTTACTTTTATATGCATGATATACCCTTGTGCTTGATTGTTATATAAATTGCGTGGGATTGTTGCTAACACTTGTATTCAACCAAGAGAGCCAACGCGGCACCTTAACCCATTTCAAGGGGAATCTAGAGGAGCTTGTCCAGAGCCCTTAAGGGGAATTCGGCAACACTCTTGGTTATACATAAGTGTTTAATTAAAAGAAGTTTTAATTGGTCATCTTAGTTTTAATTCCGCATCATTTGTTCATAAGTGACCATTAGATTAGCCTTCACCTATTCACCCCCCCTCTAGGTGAACTTACAATTGGTATCAGAGCTAGTGCTCTTGATATTGGGTCTAACAACCTAAGAGTTAAAGATCCTCCTTTTAGGCTAATCACAATATTTTTGTACACACACACCTCACCATGGACTTCATGTCACCACCCACCTTTGATATTCTTAACATCCAAATTTGGAAGGTTAAGATGTCTTTGTTCCTCAAAGGACTTGGCCTTAGTGTATATCTTGCCACAACTAATAAAGAATATTGCTTAAATGGTAAGAACATTGAGGCTAATACAAAAGCCCTTCATACTATCAAGTCAACCCTAAATGATGATTATTTATCTAGGGTTTCTAACATTGAATCGGCTTTTGTAGCTTGGAACATCATCACCTCCCTTGGCGAAAAGGATCTATACTATGCGGGGAGCGATTCGGACGTTGGAAGCGACATCTCCAACGTATGCTATATGGTCCAAGGGGATAACCCCCTTGAGGTAACTACCGAATCCGAGGTAGAAGATGATAGTATGTCATATGATGAGCTCTCTACATTTTGTCAATTATTGCTTGAGAGATATGACACGATTAAGAAAGAAAATAAAAATTTGAAAAAGGACATTGCTTGCATGCATAATGAACATGACTCATTTAGAGATAACATTGCATGCTTAGAAAAAGATAACAAAAGTTTGAAAAAGAAATTTGATTGCATGCATGTAGAAAATGATTCTTTTAGAAATAAACTTGCATGTTTAGAAAAAGAAAATAAAGATTTGAAAAATGAAAATGTTTCCTTGCTTTCAAAATTGAATGATCTTTGTGAAGGGAACACTATTTTGAAGGATAAAATCATTTTGGTGGAAAAACAAAGAGAAGAAGTTTTTCAAGAAATAAATCTTTGAAAAGAAAATTTATTGAAAAAGAAAAAGATTTTGTTTCTCAAAAGAAAAAGAAAAATGATTCTTTATCTCATCATGCTTTTCATGCCACAACTAATGAGATTAAGAATTTGAAAAATAAAATGGATAATTTGAGTTCAACTTTGAACTCTTGTGCATTTAATCATACTAAGTTGGAGTCAATGTTTTCAAAGAAACAAACTCCTCATGTTCATGCACATCACTCTCATCATCATGCTTATGTTGCACAACATGATCACACTCCTACACATAAGCATACTAAGGTGTACGTATGTACACATTGTGGCCGCAAAGGCCATTTAACAAAATTTTGTTTTGATAAGAAACCTCATTTATATTTTGCTAAGTATAAAAGATTTTGGGATCCTTACAATAAAGCTAACCCCAAAGGACCCAAGAAAGTATGGGTACCAAAACCCCCACCTTTTGATTTTGATGTAGGTGAGGGCTCTCACAAAACGTGAGAGGATTGGTGCCTTGGTAGCCAATGCAATGGACATGATGGACAAACATTTGGATGCATTGCTATCAAGGAATCTTGGTGGGAAAGACCACCATACTTGGAGCCTTGGAGTTGGTAACAAACTCTAAACTCCTATTTTATTTATGTACATGCTTTTAATTTCATATATTCATAGCATGTTCATATTTTTTTTTGGGTGCTTCATGTGGTATTTACATGCTTAGATGTAGAATGTGTCAAACTTGATTTTATGCATGTACACTTAGTGAGTATCAAATTGATTCATATACATTCACTCTTCATGCTCATTTGTACCCACTATATGCATATGTATAAGACTAGTTTTGATGATTCTCATTTATACATGCTTTGCCAATTTTTATGCTCTACTTCATGTATATATATTCTTAATTCAAATCTAATAAATATACATGTATACCCCTTGAGTCATTTGCCTTCATGCAACATATATTGGACTCTTTTCATATTTGGGATATGTATGCATATTGTTAGAATTGGATAAATCATACATATACCATGAAGATTAGTATTTTAAATAAATAATAATAATAATAATAAATGATTTTTTTTATGTTTTTGATATGTGTAAAACAAAATGTGATTTTTGATCTTTTTGAGCTTGAATGACTACTTTCATAAAATACTATTTACATGATCTTTTGAACACTCATCTTTATGATACAAAATATTTTGAGCTTTATAGACCATGAGTGATTAAATCTTTGTGTATTTAGTATTACTTTATGAAAAATATATAATTTGTTTTAAGATGAAAAATAAGATTTTCATGAGATTCATGCTTCACTTTCTATTTTCATGAAAATGCTATTTACATAACCTTTGAACACTCATCTTTTATTCAAAAATATATTTATGAGCTTTATGGACTATGAGTGCTTGGATTTTTTATGTACTTAGTCTCATTCATGAAAAACATATGATTTGACATATTTGAAGGATCTTTAACTAGTTTTCAAAAACAATTTATACTAGTTATGTATTCTTCAAATAGTTTTTGAGATTGTCACATGATTCAATTTTTCTTAAAATTTAATGCTTCATGATTTGAATATTAGTTTATATGTTAGTTTTTGTCAACACTAGGATTTATACTTGAACATATCATGGGCCTCAAAAAGATCTATTAGTAAGTGTGCTTAAATGCTTATTTGAACCCTTGAAATGTGCTTGTATTGCTTAGTTTTGATGATTCATACATATTTAAACTTATGTTCACCTTTTGGATTTGATTTATGATCATGTGCCTTTTATTTCATGTATATGTGTATTTTGCCAAACCTTAAAATATACATGTATAACTCTTGAGTCTTTTGCCTTCAATGCAAATCCATTCATATAGACTCACTTGAGTTTAAGAGATATGTATGTATATTTCATGTATTGTCAAAACATACATATATCTTGACATATAGATTTTGTTTTCAATGATTTAATAAAAAAATGTGAGATAATTTTGATGTTTATGATTTTCTAAGGAATATTGTACCTTATTGCCATTTTCATGATGCCATGTTTCACATAACATTAGTACACTCACTTCTTTTGAAACTATTTGGACTTTATAGATTAGAGTGTTTGAGTGTTTTGTGTTTCATTGCTATTTCATGAAAATCCTTAGATTTATTCCTTGATAGAAGGATTTCGTACTAGTTGTTAAACACTCTCATTTAACTAGTTCGAATTCTTCATGTGTTGTTAATGCTAAGCTTAATTCAAATCTTATTTTTCAAGCTTATGCATTAGATTTTAAAATGGTATCAATATTTTTTATTTTGATATCAAAGAGAAAATTCAAAATTTGTTTTGATAAAATAAAATTAATGATTTTGTTTTGATGAGAAAAATTCAAATTTTTGATTTGTATTGCCCCTCCTTGACTTCTTTATTTTTGACATAAAGGGGGAGAAAGTTTGTTGATTTGATTTTACTTTGAACCCTTTGTTGATGATTGACAAAAAGGGGGAGCAGTATTTGTGTTTTTGTTTTGATATATATGCATGATTTCCTTACTTAAGGGGGAGAAGTATTTGTCCTTCTTACTTAAGGGGAATTAAGATTTGTATTTATGCATATGTGTTTTGATTTATGCAAATAGGAGTAAAAAGATTTGTTTTTGTGATATCTCCATTCATTTGCATACATGTCATGTGCTTCATTGTCATATCTTTATCACTTATTTGATATGCATGAGTTAAGGGGGAGCTTCTTTGAAGCTTTACTTTAATCCATGCATATATAACTTCATGAGTTTTGTCATCATCAAAAAGGGGGAGATTGTTGGCCCAAAGGCCTATCACCCTAGTTTTGATGATGATCAACTCATGAAGTTATGATTACTAATGATCTTGTGTTTAATTAGTGACAGATTCTTTATCAAGATCTTAGTAGGTGTGGAGCTTCAACAAGGGATAAAATGTCAAGTTGGAAGCTAGCACCGGTCGATTCACGAGCCTATGCATCAAGAACACATCTAGAGATGAGCTCGGTGGATTGCATTTGGACCAAGTCAAGAAGATGAGAAGCCTTCAAGTGAAGACTTCAAGAGGATGAAGACTTGTGTCTAGGTATAAGATTTTTATTTGTTTTAGTTAAAATGTAAAGGATAGAATAGATTGGTGGATTGCTCAAGTCATATCACACACACACTCTTGAGATTTAATTGTCTTTTCATAAAAGAATTTTTAGTTAGAAAAGACTTTTTCTATTTGGTAAAAAGATTTTTCATTGGACAAAATACATGTCTTGGTTTTTGATGTTACCTATATACATCTTTCAAAACCAAGTTTAGAGCCTTATGTCAAAAACTAGATATTCATCTTATTTGTGTAGTGGATCATATCCATACACACTATGCTTTAAAAGTATATCTTGTTTTTGTATTTGATGAGATTTTCCTTATGACAAAATATCTACTTTGGGTTTTGGTAATTTCTTATATACATATCCTTTAACCAAAACAAGTTTAGTGCTTTATGTCAAAAACTAGATATTTCATCTTGATTGTGTGGTGGATCATATCCATACACACTTTGCTTTATAAGTTCAAAATACCTTGTTTTTGTATTTTGTGAAGTTATGGAAAAACAAGTTTTAGAAAAACATATTTTTAGAAAAACAGTTTTATTTTGATTGAAACTATTTTTCTGGATTTACTGTGAATTTCTGGGATTTTATTAAGCCAAAAGACCAATCCTTAATCCCCATTTTCTGGTTCTGCCAGTTCTGATTTTTCAGAACTGACAGAGGCCGGTCGACCGGGTCGGTCGACCGGACGTGCACGACGTGCACGCCAGTGTGCACTGGAGAACGGTCGACCGGGCCGGTCGACCGCTTCAGAGAGCTTTGCTCTCGGGAATTATCGGTCGACCGGGCCGGTCGACCGACAGAGAGTTAACTCTCTTCTCCAGTTGCGCGGTCGACCGGGCCGGTCGACCGGAGGCTGCAACGGTCGGATTTTTGACCGTTGCCGGTCGACCGGACCGGTCGACCGGTAGCTCTGACAGAGCCCAACGGTCAGATTTTTCTGGCCTCTATAAAAGGGGTTTTGTCATTGTTTTAAGCCAAGATTTTTGGAGACCTTAGAGCCTGTTTTCTCATATTCATTCCAGAGGTTTTTCTCCACAAAAATAGTGAGCTAATACTTCCAATCAAAAGGGAAGATTTTATAAGAGTGTAAAAGTGATTTCTTGAGATTTTCACCAAAGATTCTTTCCTTGCTTTCTCACACAAACACTTGAGCATCCATTGAGCTATTCATCCTATAGGAGTGTTGTAGTGAGAGTTTTTGTTAGGTGATCAAGTGTTTAGATCACCAAGATCTTTCTTTGTATTTGAGGAGACGGGCAAGTGTGCTCGTTGTGGTATGGAGTTCGGGTGTGAACTCTTGTGGTGCGAGGTGCGGCCTCGGCGAGTCGGTGGACTTGCGTGTGTACGGGACTAGAGAGTCCGAGGGCTTGTAGGTGTTGCGGCACCGAGGGAGATCCGGTGGGATCTTGCATAGTGGAAATCCTTCGTGTGTCGAAGGCGGGGATGTAGAGCAAGTGTGCTCGAACCTCGAAACATACCCTTGTGTTTGCGATTGCTTACTCTATCTCTCTCTCTCTCTCTCTTTGTCTCTTTTATATCTTGCATTACTTACATTGTCTTTACTTTTATATGCATGATATACCCTTGTGCTTGATTGTTATATAAATTGCGTGGGATTGTTGCTAACACTTGTATTCAACCAAGAGAGCCAACGCGGCACCTTAACCCATTTCAAGGGGAATCTAGAGGAGCTTGTCCAGAGCCCTTAAGGGGAATTCGGCAACACTCTTGGTTATACATAAGTGTTTAATTAAAAGAAGTTTTAATTGGTCATCTTAGTTTTAATTCCGCATCATTTGTTCATAGGTGACCATTAGATTAGCCTTCACCTATTCACCCCCCTCTAGGTGAACTTACACTGGGCCATTAGGTCAAGCAAACAAAAAATAACGACTGAAGGGCTTGCTCTCGGCCAGGGCCCTTGGGCCGATCGGCCCGGGTGCAGACAGCACCCGGGCTTGGCTTATTGGGCCAGGCCAGTGGCCTGGGCCGCTACTGGCCCAAGCCAAGAAAATAAGAAAAAACAATTTTGGGCCTGCTCTCGGCCAGGCCGAGAGAAGATCCTTGGGGCCTGGCTTATTGGGCTATGCCAGAAAACAGAAAACAAAACAAAAAAAGAATATAAATTTCTAAAGCTTAGTTTCAGAAAGCCCAAATACAGTTTAGCCCACTGATTTTGGGTTCTATTCTATTTGAACCCGACTAAAATATAAAAAACAGACCTCTTAACTTCTTGAAAAATAATTTTATTGACTAGATAAAAATTTGAAAAAAAATAAATTAAAATAGGAATAAATATTTAGATGACCCTAAGAACCTACAGAAAAATTTTGGGAGTATTTACATGTCATATTACTGAACCACTGCCTTCTAAGTTGAAACCCGCTATTTCAACATTCAGATCCATTAAGGAATTTTCATGTTTTTAACCATTTAAACCCAAAAAAATAAGAAAATAAAATCTAAATAATATTATAAACTCAGTACATCGTCATACAACCTTGTTTTAAGATTTGGACCATTTGTATTTAATTAAAAATTACTAAATAACATCAAAAGGATATCTTATATAAAATTTGATAAATTCTAATTCGAATATATTTAATGTAGATTTCTTCAAATTGGTAATTGGACGTATGATAAGCCCAGGTAAGTGTTCTTTTACTCACTTTATAAGTATTATTTTTGTTTATTATGAAATGTCTGTTTATTTCTATTATTAAATAATAAATTATTACATTGATTGTTGAATTTTCAAGTAATTAGAAAATTGTTTAAAATTGTAAGATGGTGAGATGTTAGTATACTATAAAAAGGACTATTATTTATCTAAAATCAGAAGATACTATTGTACTAGATCATAATGACAATGAGACGGGTTATGTTACCAAAGTCACTGGGAGATTTATACTGTTACACTGTCATCGCTACTGTTATTGTTTATACCTAGTGATTTATGTGACATGATTATTAGATAACTTACACGGGTGGGAATTGATAGAGGAGACGGTATCAGTATTTTGGGTGGACCTAGGATATAGGTTGCGCAGCCAAAATACGGTTCCACTGCAGGGTTCCGGGGGATGACTGACATCCCATCTGTTATTGTTATATTACTATACTGTTCCACAGTGATACTATGTATACTGTTTACTGTTACTGACTACTTAGCGGTAGGGTCTGGTTCAGCGCTAAGCATTTGGGCCGTGGTTCCGGGTATGCACGGAACCCACCTAAAATACAGATTCCCGTCTCCAACTATCGGTTTCAAATGACAAGACAACAAGAATAGACATACACAGACATCTTGATAACATGACTCTATACATGATAGATATCATTTATTAAATAGTTGTATAGTGTATATCATTGTGCTTTATTTTGATTCTTATATGTTGGATATTAGTATGTTAACTATACCTAACAATGCATGTGTTGTTATATTTTGCATGTTTCTTCCATCTTGCTTAGGTCGCTATTGACGACCCTGAGTTTGTTTGCTCAGGTTCTGATTCAAGGACTCCACAGAACCACGAGTACTTCGAGCACATTGCTGATCTCTAGTAGGCGGGATTTTTATTCTCATTATGTGAGACTTTATGGTTCTTTTCCCTATTTTATTATGTTGTAATAAGTGAAATCTTTGGGGACATTATGTGTTTGGTTTCTTGTAGCTAGAATAATTGATAAACCTTATTATTTGAATTAATGTACTGAGGCTTAACATATTTGTTTTGAAAATATGTCGCCGACTCTCGTCACGTATCCCTTTCTATGAGTATTATGATTGTGGGGCGTGACAAAGACTGTCACTTAGGTTTTAATCACGTGGAAACATACACCATTGGAAGAACCTTCATGGGAGCCTTATTGGTAAGTCGCAAAGAAATTTCCGGCATTCTACATTGAGACAAGGTCGATTTCAAGTGGGGAGAATTGTAGCAATCATTTGCAGATGATCACAGCCAGGTCGTCAGCAGCAACAGAGGTAGATCAGCAGCAGGGCATCATGTCAGAATATCTGAACAGAAGAATCAATTAAACCGTTGTGCATCATCAAGAGCCGTTGATGAGATCTTGATTAAATCAGGGCCATTCGATCCTACTTAAAAGAAGAAGAGAACTCGGGTGCGGGTGGGTGTGTTAGACATCCGCACCAAAAGCCCAAACCTATTAATAACTGCCTAACGGCCTCGAAGCTTGTATAAAAGAGGGAGAAACAGATTCCTTTCTTCTTCATGTACGATTTGTTAATAGAATTCCATTGTAGTTCTTCTAAACTCTGAAACTAGGGTTTGGTGATCACATTCACCATTATCAGTGAAAATCATCTCTGTTGCGTCCATTCTTTGCCTGTCTTCGTTCAAATTGCAGATTCCATGGCTCGTCGGAACAAGGCCAAGGGTCCTCCTGCGGCTCTAGGCGAAGAAAACGCTTCAGTTGAAGTCACATGTCCGTGGTTGGGCTGCGGTTTTGTTTAAAAACAAAACAAAATAAAATAAAAGCAGGCAATAAAAAAAAAGGCGAACAAGATGCTCCCATTAGTTTAGCGGAGAGCACACTCCAAAAGCGAACCAAGATGCAGAAAGGACATTTAGCCCTAATTATTTTGCAAGTCCTTCTCTAGATATTTTCATGGCTGACACGTCTTCACCAAGGCTCCCATTAGTTTAATGGAGAATCGAACCAATGGCTGCAGGAAGGACATTTAGCCCTAATTATTTTCCGAGTCCTGTCTTAAGATATTTTCATGGCTCACCCTCCCAAAGGACGAGGACACGTCTTCACCAATGCTCCCATTAGCTTAATGGAGTGCACACTCCAAAAGCGAACCATTGGATGCAAAAAAGACATTTAGCCCTCATTATTTTACGAGTCCTGTCGCTAGATATTTTCATGGCTCTCTCTCTCTCTCTTCTCTCTCTCTCTCACCCCCATCTCCTGTGCAGAGACATCGTGGATGCAGGATGAACTGAAATTGTTATTATATGCTGTTCTTTTTAGATATTTTGCCGTTCCTCATGGCCCTTGGGACCAATTGCCATTTGAAAAAGCGTATTTACAAATGAATATGGCCTTGGGAATGAAGATGACACGTTCCTCTGCTCATTATTCAATCTTTGAGAAATTATTCTTCCTCCTAGATATTTTTGAAGAGCCCTTCTCTCTCTCTCTTCTGTTTTTGTCCTTCGGCCCCCTCCTCCCTCTCGTTAAATACATCTCCATGCCAGATTCAATCTCTTCACCCTCTCTTCTTCTTCTTCTTCTTCTTCTTCTTCTTCTTTCTTCTCTGTGATGGGATGTTTCGGGAGGCCGGTCGAGGACTCGGCACAGTTACAGGTGAAGAACAATTCTCCATCCATCTTTAATACCATTTTGCACTAGGAATGTTTAGCTTCAATATGCGCGGGCACCATATGACCATTTCCTCTTGGAATGCATCACACTGGTTATGTTCTTGACTCTTCGGATACAAATATTTTCTTGGTGAATGTCCTTCTTGCTAGTTGGTGATGTTTCAAGATTTTAATTGTACCATGGCACATGACATATCATTTTCTTCTTGTTAACTTGTGTGATCTATTGAAACAAATTTCGAATTAATGCAATAGCTATTTCACCTTCATCATCGGTTAGATAAGAAAATGCTCATGCGTGCATGGGTAAAAAGTTTTAAAAACACTCAATCTAGTAGAGCAACACGAAGAAAGCTGATGAGAGGTCTGCATATCTAATTTCATATTTAGTTATTCCCTTTTCACTTTGCTTTCTGATGTGGGATTACAGGGTTAGGACTTTATTTAGGCTTGCAGATGGTCTCGGCCCAAAAATAGAAGTTGCTAGGTGTTGCTCAATCTTTATACTTATGCCATTTACTTCTGATTTTACATTCTGGGCAGAAGCAGTACACATATTCATGATATTGTTATTGACACCCACCTAGTTAATTTTATCCCCAAATGCCTTTTACATTTTCTAGTGAATCTCACTTGTGTAGGTTGCGTCAGTTGAAAACATGTATATCTTATTGTTCTTCCTCTCTTGTTTTTGTATTATTTTTGGTTATGAATGCACTTCTATGTATAACATATTGCAATTGTATCTGATTCTAAAGCTTAAAGTCTTTGAAAAATGTTTGATATTTGGTAGTTCAGACATCTAAATGGGAAAAATATGAAATAAAATGAAATATTTCATTTTTCCTAACCTATTTCTACTCTACTCTATAAGCCCTATATCTGATATATTCTAATTTTTTTTGAACTGCATCACCAGTTCTTGAAGAAGGAGGCAATTGGTTTGAGGCAACAACTGTATAACTTGCGAGAAAAATGAATGGTATATCATCTTTCTTTGATCATAATCTGGTGAATACATGGGATGCAATTGATATTTATCAGCATATGAAAAGTTATCTTAAACATTTTAATGATTTAGGCTAAATTTGTATATCATTTATGAATGCGGTTAGGGACCTCTTAACTTAATTTCGTAATATGTTGACTTCATTTGCAAGATGGGAAACCCTATTAATGGGGTTTAATTCATGATTACTGGATTTGCTCAGGCTAAGTCAATCTAGAAACAAGGACACCTTGTAATATTATCATAAAGTATTTTGCCATGAAGAAAATAACCTTAAATTTTCTTTGGTGTATCTCTCTATGATCATTGATATGTTGAAGGTGAGATGAAATTTGAAAATGTAGAATATGATTTCTCCTATTTGTTGCCTTGCCTTCCACTGTCTTAACTTTACTTCACTGTCTGTTTATTTTTTTGAGGGAAACTTCATTGTATCTATTTTTTTTTCATGATATTGTGGCATTTTCATGATACAAGCAGTCACTATGTTCAATATATATTTTTCTTACTGTGGCAGTTGCTTAAGGAGGATGTATGCTACCTGATAGAGTTATTATAGCCTCTTTTTAAGTGAAGCTATTCCTTTTTCAGTATTTCAGGGGGAATGCCCAATATTTTTTGGGGCACGCATGCTCCTTTGTTTTCTCTCAACAGCATGTTATATTGGTGTTTGAACTTAACTGTTAATTATCTATCTTATTTATTTGGTAATTGAACTAACCAAAACTCAAGCTAATGATATTAAAAAGCATGGCATAACCAATGGTTATCTGAGTTTACGCTCAGCCTTCAATTGACCATCAAGAAGCTTCTGCTTCAAGTTGTACTTAACTCATGGTGTGTGACATTGTGAAATGTTTCTAACCAAATAAGTTGTCAAGTTTATGGAAATTTCTGCTTATTCTTATGTATTTATTTAGTTTTATGGAAATTATTTCTACTATCCGTTGTTGTCATCTATCTTTAAATTAATCTATTAATTTTGGATGCTTATTTATCTGTAACTGTTATTGCTTTAAAGCTAGAAGTACATGTGTTCGTTTTTTTTTTTTTCTTTCTTTCTTTCTTTTTTTTTAATTTTTGTTGATATCTATCTGCTACAACCATGATTACTTAAAGCAACATGTAATTTCAAATCTGACACCAGAGTTATTTGCAGCATTGTAATTTATAACTCATGGATGAGTTTTCTAGATGACAAGGAAATAATAAATTTAACACAAAAAATACCCTCAAAGTTTGTCCATATGATAGAAATCGGCCACCATTAATCTTTAAGTTACACAAGTGGTTGGTTGAGTGCTTGTATGGTGGTCTTTGTAACAGTTCTAGCAACCCATAAAATTCATTGTGACTTTGATCTTTAAAATTAAAACAACACATAAGATCCCTATTACTCGACAATTGTCTCTGAAGAAACTTGCACAGTTTAGTTGATTCCCCACGAAAGTAGTAGTAACTCTTAGATGTTTATCAGTCTAGCTGTGGCCTCAATTTTTCTTATTGTCTGTTATTCTTATATGATGGGGTTTGTCTCATTTCTCTTTGGCTAATTCCGTGCCTATGCTCAATGCAATTTATAGAAATTCAATTCATGGTATATTCTAGCTAAAACCTTCTTTTTAGAATCTTTTTGTTTGGCTATTTGGTGCATATTCCTCATAGATGAATGTAATTCATTATTGAAATGTATCAGCCTCAACTTCTCTTAGAATTTCCTAGTCTAGGATAGCTTGGAGGGTTCATCCTTTGTTGCATGACACCAAATGCCTAATCAAGAAGCTAGCTAGATAATAGTCCATCTAATAATATAGGTTTTCATATGTAGGCTTAGCAGGTTCAATACAAAGCCCCTCTCTCATTAACTAATTACTTGGCCAAGAATTTGAAACCAAGATTCATAGCATTAAACTTCAGGTTGTTAACCGCAAGAATAATCATGCCTTTATTCTAATAATCTTGGGATCAGCTATGTACATCCTTATTTTTTTGTTTACATTCAGCTCTATTAAGGGTTATCTTCTTTGTTACAAGAAAAACTGACATATGAAGTTTTATTTCCTCAATCCATGTTATTTGAGGTCTGGTTTAATAACAGGTTAAATTAAGGCTTAAGAGAGTTTAACCCCTCTTCATGTTGCCAAACAAATTTTTATCAATAGGGTTAAAATAACCCTGGCCCACACACAGGTTACATGATGTTAATCTGACTCAAGAGGGATTTACAGCCCCGCCTTCTCCCTCAACTATCTTTTAACCTGGTTAAAGCCACCAAATTAATAAGCTCTAAAACGTGCATGAGGATTTAGTTAAACCCCATATAAAATTTAACCCTTCCAACCCTTTGTCCTTAACATGGGTTTATAAGAAGTTTCAACCCATTGCCATGTAGTGCCTCAGATCCACTACTCTATTTTGCAAGAACTATTATGATCCTGTTACTCATAAACGGAGCACTTATTCCTCTCTACTGACATATTTAATCATCTCAATATATTCTCCATCATTTTGTCCTCAACTCAAGTTATAACTTGTATGTTTTTATGGATACACTCATTTCTTATCCTATTTCAGTGTAGATGGTTATTTGGTTGTCATAAAAACCTTACATCCTACTTGTTAGAAAATGTTCAATCCCGATCCTTCTCTTCAGTGCATCCCAGTGGTAGCTATTATTTGTTAGTTGTATACATTATTCAGTATGATAGGTCCTTCCAGCTTACTTGGTTACAACCATCAGTTACATAGGACAGAACTTTGTTAGCACAAGAAGAACTAGAAATATGAGGAGGAGGAGCAAGGAGCAAGAACACAAAAAATTTCTTTTCTATCAAACTCTTGCTCACTCTTACTTCTATTTTCATTCAAGGATGACAGCGCTATTTATAGACTCCTAATGACTCTTGAGATTCCACACACATTGGAATTCCACACACAAAGATTCTTAGACTTCCTCACAATGACTCTTGGATTCCACACACATTGGAATTCCACACACAATGACTCTTAGACTTCCTCACAATGACTCTTGGTAATTACAAACTACATAATGCATTTGACCTCTAATCTCCTTAATTAATATTGTATTGGGAACTCCAAGGGACTTTGTTTGAGTTTATCTTTCAACAAATTCCTCCCTTAAACTCAAACATTTTTCATCCTTCATTCAAATTTTGAGAGTTTCGCACCAAGTTCCATCGGTGTTGCTACCGGGTTGCAATCTTCCATCTTGTTTTTCTTCAAAATGTCTTTTGCATACGCCTCTTGGGACACAAATATTCCGATTTTCCTTGCTTAACCTCAAGACCAAGAAAATACTTCATCAGCCCCAAATCTGTCATCTCGAACTCCCGAGTCATCGCTTCTTTGAAGTCTTTTATCATCTCCTCATTATTCCCCATGAATATGAGATCATCAACATAAAGAGCAACAAACAGCAAGTTACCTTTTTTCTTCTTCACGTATAATGCATGCTCATGAGGACATTGTATGAACCTGTTCCCTTTGAGATAGGTGTTGATTCGGGTATTCCATGCTCGCGGCGCTTGCTTCAGCCCATATAGCGCCTTCTTTAACTTCAACACTTTTTTCTCCTTCCCGGCTTTCATGTATCCAGGAGGTTGCTCCACATATACTTCTTCTTCAAGCACACCATTTAAAAATGCTGACTTCACGTCCATTTGATAGATTGGCCACTTGAATTGTGCTGCTTGGGATATAAGAAGCCGAATTGTCTCCATCCTCGCGACTGGAGCAAAGACTTCATCATAATCAATCCCAGCCTTTTGTCTATAGCCTTTTGCTACTAGACGTGCCTTATATCTTTCTATCTCACCTTGGCCATTCATCTTTTTCTTATACACCCATTTTACTCCTATGGGTTGATGTCCTTTCGGCAGCTCCACTAACTCCCAAGTTTCATTTCTTTCAATAGCACTTATTTCTTCATCCATCGCGGCTTGCCATTTCTTATCTCTCACTGCTTCTTCAAAAGTGATATTCTCAGCATCCGCTAGAAGACATACCAAGTGTACTTCGCTTGTTGTCTCGTATAGATCTTGCAAGCTTCGCATCTTCGGTTGTCTTGGTTCTTCTTCATCATCAGATGTCGTAGGGCTTGTCTGTTTGATTATCGGTGCAGAGGTTGATTCTTCTATTTCTTCCTCCTGCGTCACCTCTTTTTTGTTGTTCCAATCCCATGCGTTTTCTTCATTCACTTGCACATCTCGGCTTACAACCACCTTTTCTTCGATCGGGACGAATAACTTGAAAGCTTTTGTCTTCTCGTCATACCCGATGAACACGTACTTCTTACTCTTGTCATCTAGCTTGGTTCTTCTTTGATCCGGTACGTGCGCATAGGCCACACTACCGAATACTCTCAAATGTGATACGGCTGGTTTTCGTCCGCTCCAAGCTTCCTGGGGTGTTTGATCTCCTATCTTCGCATGTGGGCACCGATTTTGCACATACACAGCACATTGCACCGCTTCTGCCCAAAATTCTTTTGGCATGTTTTTGCTCTTCAACATCGACCGAACCATATCAAGAATAGTCCGGTTTTTCCTCTCGGCCACACCATTTTGCTGAGGTGAGTATGGTGCAGTCAAGAATCTTCTGATTCCTTGTTCCTCGCAGTAGCTTTTGAAAGCAGTTGACATGTACTCTCCGCCTCTGTCCGATCGTAAGGCCTTGATATAAAGACCAGTTGTCTTCTCTATTTGCATCTTGAATTTCTTGAACACCTCGAGTGCCTCGGACTTTTCTTTCATGAAGTAAACCCAAGTCTTCCTTGTGTAGTCGTCAATAAAGGTGATAAAGTACCTCTTCTCACTGAATGACTTAGGTGTGATCGGGCCACATATATCGGTATGTACCAACTCGAGAGAACTCCTTGCACGATATTCCGCCCTTTTCTGAAAAGTATTCCTTGTTTGCTTGCCAAGTACACACCCTTCGCAAAATTTCTTGGTGTAGTCCATATCTGGTAACCCGTGGACCATATGCTTCTTTGCTAATTCTGTTAGGCCGCCATAATGTAAGTGTCCGAACCGCAAGTGCCACAACGAGACTTTGTCATCCATGTTGACTTGCAAGCACCTTTCTCGCACACTTCTCAAGTTGAGTTTGAACATCCGATTCTTGGCCATCTCCACTCGTGCAAGTAACCGGCCTCCTTTGTCTTTCAAGTGTAACATTCGATCTTTCATGAAGATCGAATATCCCTTCTCTAATAGTTGGCCCATGCTAAGGAGATTATTTTTCATGTCAGGCACATAGTAGACATCCTCAATTGTCCCTTCTTTGCCATCCTTTTGAGAAAAGCGTATTTTTCCTCGGCCTTTGACTTGAACCTTCGACGCATCTCCAAATGACACGTGCTTATCTTCTATCTCTTGGATCTCCATAAAGAGATGTTTGTGCCCACTCATGTGATTGCTAGCGCCTGTATCGAGATACCAGACCGAGTCGCTATCAGGAATAATGTCTTTATAGGCCATCATGAGAACACCATCGTCTCTTATCTTCTCTTCCGTGACTAGTTTCGCATTTTCTTCTATTTTTTTGTCGGAGTAGCACTCTTTTGCGTAGTGTCCATATTTGCCGCATTTGTAGCACTGGACATTTTGACGATTTGACCGGCCGCCTCTACCACGACCGCGTCCTTGACCACGCCAATTTTGTTGGATCGGCTGGTCCTTTTCTTTCGAGTTGTCTCCGCGTCCGCAGCCTCTACCGTGACCACGACCTCCACGGTCGCGTCCTCGACCACGCCAGTTTTGCTGGGCATACATCGTCTTGTCCTCCTTGATAGTTGCCTTAGATTGTAAGGCCTCTTCGAGCAGATCTTGTTTCTTCTTCTTCCGTTGCTCATGCGCCTCGAGAGAACCTGCGAGATCAGATCATCTATGGTCATCTCCTCCAGATTCTTCGACTCCTCAATTGCGCATACAACATTTTCGAAATTCTCGGTCAATGACCGCAGAATCTTCTCCACGACCCTTGAATCGGTTATGGTTTCTCCATTGCGTTTGAGTTGATTTACCACCGTTTGTACACGCGTGATGTAGTCAGATACTCCTTCTGACTCCTTCATTTTCATGGCCTCCAATTCACCTCGTAGAGTTTGAAGCCGCACTTGTTTAACACTGTCGGCGCCTTTGAAGACTTTTTGCAAAATCTCCCATGCCTCCTTCGAAGTTGCCGCACTAGCAATCTTCTCGAACCCCGACTCATCTACCGCTTGGAATAAGAAGTAGAGAGCGGTCTTGTCTTTCGTGCGTGTTTCTTTCAACGCCTTTAACTGATTCGGCGTCATGTTATCAGTAGTAGCCGGCTCTGTGTAGTCATTCTCAACTACTTCCCACGCGTCTTGTGCACCAAGCAACACCCGCATCTGAATGCTCCAATTGTCATAGTTCGTCTTTGTGAGGCGTGGTAGCGGCATCTGCCCCAGCGGTGTAGGCTTTTGTCCCAGCGGTGTACTCCCGGAATTTGCCATGGCTGTCACCGACGGTCTTCACCTTCAGCACTTGTCTTCGCTTTTGGTACTTAGTTTCGCCTTCGCACTTATCTTCGCCTTCGGCAACTTGTCTTCGCCTTCACCCTTAGCACTTGTACTCGCCTTCTCCTTCAGCACTTGTACGAAGTGGTAGGGGCGGTCTTCTCCAAGCTTCAAGCTTCAAGCTTCACAATGGGATCACCTCCCAAAGACGCTTCAAGCTTCACCTTGCTTCAAGCTTCAAGCTTCACAATGGGAATCACCTCACAAAGAAGCTTCAAGCTTCACCTTGCTTCAAGCTTCAAGCTTCACAATGGGAATCACCTCCCAAAGAAGCTTCAAGCTTCACCTTGCTTCAAGCTTCAAGCTTCACAATAGGAATCACCTCCCAAAGAAGCTTCAAGCTTCACCTTGGCTCTGATACCAATTTGTTAGTACAAGAAGAACTAGAAATATGAGGAGGAGGAGTAAGGAGGAAGAACACAAAAAATTTCTTTTCTATCAAACTCTTGCTCACTCTTGCTTCTATTTTCATTCAAGGATGACAGCGCTATTTATAGACTCCTAATGACTCTTGAGATTCCACACACATTGGAATTTCACACACAAAGATTCTTAGACTTCCTCACAATGACTCTTGGGATTCCACACACATTGGAATTCCACACACAATGACTCTTAGACTTCCTCACAATGACTCTTGGTAATTACAAACTACATAATGCATTTGACCTCTCATCTCCTTAATTAATATTGTATTGGGAACTCCAAGGGACTTTGTTTGAGTTTATTTTTCAACAAACTTAGTTTCATTAATGACCTTTTCAGGTTTTTTTTTAAAGGTTCATAGAGTAGGTGTTTGACCCTTCTTTGTTTTTGTTAATTTTCTACTATTGTCATGAACATTTTGTGTCTGGCTCTGCTCCTCCTTGACCCCTACTTGGCTTCGCTCACTCTGCTTTCCTCACTTTACTGTTCGTTTAATTATGGCTTTATAACTAGAAAGTCGGCATTGGTGAATGATATTTGCTGTCAATGATCAGTTGTTAGATGAATGCCAAAAACCCTATTACCTGGGCTAATAAGCAAAATGTTACGTACTGATCATGAAGAATAATTTATCCCTTTGCTAATTCATATCTTAAAGTGAAGTATCACTTGATACATTATTATTTCAGACTTTAAACTTTATACGTCATGCAATGTACTGGCTAATGTTACACAGTAAAGTAAAAAAAAAAAAAAAAAAACTGCTTGAACAATGATAGATGTTTTTTTTCTGTTTCTTTTCGGATACTTGAGAATGGATGTATTTTAACATGTTGCTTTATTTTGACTGTAATCTAGGTCCAGGATATTGTATCAATCATTTTGTTGTAAGTTATGCAATTGCTGCCTCAAGCTCGCTGCCTCCCTCTACCAGAACTAGTAAGTACTACACTTCAGCTTCTGTCTATATATGAAGAGCACACAATGGCAGGTAATTTCAAAATTATGTCCGATATCATGTTGAACTATTTTAGAATTTTGAAACCTGAGTGGATGTTGGGAAACTTAATAGAAAATGCTCTTCGACTTCTATCAGATGAAGCAAATTTTTATTTAGGGGAGCTATTTGTATGTAATGTTTCATCAGTCGAGACTTGAATGGGCATGAGATAGTTATACAAGGCTTTGACTAAAAGCATTTGATAAATGATTGCAAATATGTGGTTTGTTTCTCTGATTTTAATATATGTTGCATGTACGGTTGTTAATTAGACTTCTTGTAATGGCTTTTAGTTCAGAAGTTAGGGGTTAGAACTTTTTGGGATTAAGATCTTTTCAGATGTTTGAACTTTTTGGCATGTAATAGGTATGAACAGTGTGCGCGCGCGCGCGTGGAGCCTTTGCTCCATCCTACTATCTCAAAAAAAAGGATAATAATAACAATAATTAGACTCGTTGTCACCTACACAAGCTGATTTTGAATAAAGACCTGAGCTCACTGTAAGAGAAGATGGAGCTTGGGCATGGCTGGGCTCGGCTAGATTTATATTCAACCTTGGGCCCTTGGCTCCTTGATTTCTTAGGCTTGGTATACTTGGATGAATGATTAACACCATTTCGTTATACTTTTATACTCTTACTTATCTGTTTTTTATTCATAAATAATATTGTTCGGATATTTTTAGTGTTTTGTGCAGAAGAAAGATTTTGAATAAAGAATAAAGAAAAGAAGATCAAACGATGGACTTTTATAAGCTCAAAGCCCAATTACATCGACTCAGATCAAATCAAATCAAAGATTGGGACATAAAGAGATGACATTAAATCAAATCAAAAAAAATATAGAGAATCAAGTGAAGTTAAAGATTGTGAAAGATTTTCATTTGTTTTTATCTTTGTACCTGTCAAAAATTGTGTAAGATTTTCACTATATTTGTTCTTTTATTTGTACCCCTCTCCTTAGACTATAAAAGGAGAAGAATGCTAAGAAACAAAAACTGAAAACACAAGAAGACAAGTAATTTTGACGCTCTCTAAACAAAGAACTATTGCTTTCTCCTTGCTCTTCTTCTCCAAATTTCTTAAAAATTTGTAGATTCTGGTAGTTTCTTACTATTTTTCAAGTTCATGTTTGCAAGTTTCTTTCAATTACTAATTTTTTTTAGTTGATCAATTTTTGTTCTTCTTTCATGGATTCATTTTGCAATTATATATGTATTGTTCTTGATCTTATTATGAGTAGGTAAATCTTAAAAAATATATATATTAAACGAAACTGAATTAGTAACTTGTTAACTCTTCTAAATCTCTTTATTTTTATGTTTTAGTAAAATTAGACACAAGATTATATTTGGTTTAAAATAAAATAATTCTTAAATAATCAAGACTTTAATAGATTATATATTGTTAAAATAATAATATATGCTTGATATAGAAAATCTAGGGTTATGATTTAGATTTAGTTAATTTTGATTTATATTTTTTATAGTTATTGATTTAATCAAAATTGACCGGTTATTACAAATCATGTATAATATATGCTTTAAGAAAATAAATTGATAATTACAATGGTGATTCTTAGAGAGATCTAATTAGTTTTCATATTACTAATCTTGTGGATTCAAATTTAGATACTTATTCTTTATCAAATTGCTAGATACATCTAAAAACAACAAACGTCTTTTTCTTTATTTCCCAGTTCACCTAAATAGATTGTTAAACTAGATATTACCATCTTCCTTGAGTATTCAATCCACAAAGTATTACGACTAGACACCGTACGCGCGCTTATGATAACAAATTAAAATTCACATCAATAAATTCAAGTCCTAGTTTCACATCATTTTAATTGCATTTCAAATTGCTTTCTGGTCTAATGTATTAAATTAATAATATTTCAACCATTCCCTAAAGCATAAGAAAAACTTCTTTGGACACTCCACCATAAATGGTAACATGAATGTCTCAACAAGATTTGAGCCAAGATTTAGAACCTACTTCAATCTCTAAAAAACGTATACATGTTATTGACTTCATTTTTTTCTGGGTATGATAGTTAAGATTAGGAGGGATTATAACAATTAAAGTATATGAGTAGATGTATATTGGCGGCTCTAAGTAAGGGTTAGCAACAGGATGTATGTAATATTGATCAGCAACTACTTGCTCTCTTGAGGCTAAAATGGTGGTTATTGGTGTGAATTTTTTTTTTTTTTTTGAAATGTTAAAGTTTCAGGAATCCCAGAGTACCCAACCCTATTACAGATAAATCTACGTAGTGGTCAATCCAACCTCCAGACTAATCTCTAGGTGTCCACAAAGCGAATTGAGCCAGCAGAGTTACTGGGAAGCAAACTCAGTGTCTTACCGTCCACAATCCACCTAAGAGAGGCTTCGAACTCATGATCACTTGACAGAAAACCAAGTGATCATGCCACAAGGCCTTATTGGTATGAAGTTGCAATAATAACCCCTATACTTACATTATTTTGTATGTACCCAAAAGTTTACCACCCAGAACTGGTGCCTGGTGGCCAAAATTGTCATTACTCAATTCTTCAAGTATTCAAAGTTAAAAAGAGGAAATATAACTTTGGCAACATATACACTAGTTGCTTAGATTGTAAATGGGCCTGATAAGTTCGCCTGCTCTGTCATTTAGAGTGTTTTCAAGCTTTGCTGATAAATGAAAAAAATATTGGCTTTGAAAATAACTCTAAGTTAATTGTCTGTCAATGTTTCTTGAATAAATAGTTGTGGTATGAGTTTAGTGGATTATTAGGATTTTAATGATTATGAATTTGCGTCACATGTGCTTCAATATCAAACTTATTGAAGTTCTTTGTAAAGGTGGGAATAAGCAAAGAAAAAAAAGAGTAATGACATGCAACTGATCCTTGGACTTAATCCGTTGGTATGTCTGTGACCTATACTTGAGTATTCTACACTACACAGAAATGGGCTTTCACGGGGGTTTAAAACTGTCGTTAAAAGCATCTATCCGGCAACGTTAAAGCTCACGGTGATTTTAGCCCACCGTCAAACCAAACATGTCACGACGGTTCTGAGAATAACCACCATGTGCACATGGACATTTCACGACGGTTTTCTGGAAAAGCACCATGAAAAGTCAACATATATATAATGCATTTAAATGTCTATGAAAATTGTAACTTTTTACGGCGGTTCTAAAAATAACCGTTGTTAAAAAATAATATTTCACGGCAATTATATTTATAATCGCTGTGATATCTGTGAAAATTTTAAACTTTCATGGTGGTTCTAAAAATAACCGCCGTGAAAGAGAATATTTCACGACAGTTATAATTATAACTAACGTGATATGTCTGACTTTTTTCAAAAATTAAACTGTTTTAACATAAATAATAGTAGATTTTTGTGTAAGGTTGGCGTCTTAATCTTGCTTACACCAGATATCACAACAAAACAAACAAAACAAATCAAACAAATACAAAAAACATAGGCATTCTCTTATCTTTTACATCAGATCAGCTTATTTTTAACCAGATCACCTTGTTTTTTATTTGATCACCTTCTCTTACAACATATATATCCATATGTACAAACAAATACAACAAAACCCTTCTCTTATACCACCTTGGTTTTCACTTAATCTCGATACGTACATGTTCCACGAATTAAAGTTGGAGACAGATGACCTTGAATACGTTGCTGAGCAATGACAGGGTATCAGGCGAATCAATGGCAACAAGGAGATCAAGGCAGAGGGAACACCGACTGAACAAGGTGAACGGACTCGTACCTACGAATTCTAGCATTACTGTTAATGGGGTAGTCATATGTCATAACAGACAGGAAAAATAGGGAGAAATAAGATAACAGAAACAAATCACAAAATTACCTATGAATGGTCTCGATGACGAGTCTCCTATGTGAATCCAATGGACTATCTGATAATACGATAACTCAGATCTCCAACCTGGGCACGCAAATCTAGGGTCGTCAGAAAGCGACCTAGTGAGTGGTAAAATGAAGGAGATAGTAATATGTACTATAGTAATACAAACACAATAATAATAAATAATACATGTTTATGTAATAGTGATATCATATAATAGAAATTTCATAATCTGTAGAAATATAACAATGTCATATTTTAATACCATCACCAATTAGCCTGTTATCATTGGGTCATGTCTACAATAGTCTCCTGGTTGTATATAATAAACAATGTTGACGTGATGTATGTGAACATGTAGATGAAGTATGCAACCATTCTATAGCGATGTGAGTATACAGAAATAGTGTCTATAGGATATACAGGAACTAAAGGCATGAAATGAAAGGTATACGTGTACATGAAGAGTGTGTCACCACATGAAGTGTATCAAGTATCAGGTAATGAAGCAAGGCAACAGATTGTTAGCCCAGAGGCCTTCCACTCTAGTTTTGATGATGATTAACTCATGTAGTTATGTTTACTAATAATCTTGTGATGTTTAGTTTTAGATCATTAACCAAGATGTTAGTTGGTGATTAGCTTCAACAAAGGAGTTTTGAAGCCTTTCACATGGTGATTCAAGAGCCCGAGCATAAAGATCATTTATAGCACTCGTTGGAGTCAAGCTCGGTGGATCACGGTTTGGATCGAGTCGACTTGAAGACGGAGTTCGTCAAGAAGATCTCGGTACCATAGTTTAGTTTGTGTTTTAGATCCATGTGTAAAGATTAGATAGTGTGATATGCTCAAGTTCACAATACACACACGTTTCATGTTTTGGATTTAGTTTTTCGGTTTTTGGTTTAACCGATATTGGTTTTCATGAATAGTTAGATCAAAACAAGTTACTTGGTTTTATGTATATTAGATGTGTTCTATATACATGCATGCTTAACTTCCTAGACAAACTTATTTTGACTTACCTATTCATGTGGCTTAGGTTTTGGTATTTTAACAAAATATATTTTGGAATTAAAGTCAAAAATAATGTATGTATATGTTTCATGTATATTGGACCTATGTCCATATGCAACATGCTTTAAAATGATTAAGTATCATGTTTTTGTATTTGGATATGTTTTGGACAAAGTTTATTTGAAAAATCCAAGTTTGGAAAAATACAGGTTCTGGTTTTCGGTAATTTTTCCATTACAAAAATTGGTTCAAAATGTTTGATATTTGTGTTGAAATTTTTAACACATGTTTGTATATCATATAAAATGTTAGAAACTATTTTTGTGGAATTTTTAGAAGATTTATGAAATTTTTTAGAATTATTTAAAACAAGTTTTTCTGTCCCAAAACAGAACCTGCCAGGCTCTGGCGGTCGACCGGGCCGGTCGACAGGACCTAGAGTCGGTCGACCGACGTGCACAAACTTGTACACGTTGGCACGGTCGACCGGGTCGGTCGACTGGCTGAGAGCTTTGCTCTCTGGATTTGGGCGATCGACCGGACGGTCGACCGGTTGCTTCCAACGGTCAAAAATATGACCGTTGGCGGTCGACCGGCCGGTCGACCGCCAGCCGCCAAGAGCTGAAATTAGCTCTAACGGCTAGTTTTTGGATTGGGGTGTATATATACCCCATTGTTTGAGTTTTTGGCTAAGTTTTGAAGTGCAAAATTTACAGAGTTTCTCCAGTATTTTAAACAAGTTTTCAAAAGTGTTTTAGTGCCAAAAAGATCCATCTTATTTGTTTTAAAAAGTGTTTTGATTATTTCAAAGAAAATAGGTTTTTGGGAATTAGTTTCATGATCTACAAATCTATATCTATTTGGTATTTTCCCAAGAGATTTTCTTTGATAAAAAACACTTTATTTTTCACACTTGAGCTATATCATTCTATCCTATTCTATAGGATCTTTATTTGTGAAAAAATTGAGTTTGTGGTCTTTTGTGATCACCTTGTTGTAAACCCTTTTTCTTTGTGTTTATCCCTCTTTGGTAGAGGTTGATTTGGGTTGTGGTTAGCTCCCTCTAGTGAGAGGTGGAGGCTTGTGTTGAGTTCCCTTTTCGGTAGAGGGTTGGATTGGTGGAGTTCGGTACTCCGGTCTTCGGTAGACCCTTTGTATTGCCTCGGTGGAGGTGTATTGGTTGAGAGAGGAGTTCGGTACTCCTAGTGGATTGGAAATCCTTCTCGGTAAAGGCGGGGATGTAGAGCTCGGTGCTCGAACCTCGAAACACATCTTCTTGTTTGCGTTTGATCGATTGGCTCTCAACTCTCTCTCTTTTATTTATGTATTGCATCATTCATATTGTCATATCTTATTTGCTTTTGTTGTGCCTTGCATCTAATCATATTGCTCATCTTATATTATATGCTTGGATTGTTTGTGTGTGCCTCACTTGTACTTAACCACGAGAGCTTCATATAGCGCCTCAACTCTTATTCAGAGGAATCAAGAGGAGTTAGTCTAAAGCCTTCACGGGGAATTCGGCTACACTCGTTGGTTGCACAAGTGTTGCTGCAATTAGTTTTTAATTTCCGCATTTAGTTCATTAGATTAGCCTTATCACCTATTCACCCCCTCTAGGTGATTTCAATTGGTATCAGAGCCTACGCTCCACCTAGGAGTGAGATCTTGGTTTGCTAATCTATCATTTGCATTTTGCACGTATATTGTTTGCACACACTAATGGATTGCTTGTCACCTCCCATGTTTGATGTCTCCAACATTGACATGTGAAAATTTAGGATGTCCATGTATTTGAAAACCCTAGGCTTGTATGTTTTCCTTGCCGCTACCAAGAAATACTATCTTGGTAACCGCAACCATATAGGGGCCAATGCACAAGCCCTTGAGGCTATTAGAAGCACGCTTAACAAAGATTATCTTATGCTTGTTTCTAACTTTGATTCCGCCTTTGCAGTGTGGAACAAGTTAACTTCCTTCGAGTTTCAAATGCCCAACATAATGGAGGATGAATCTAGTGGAGACGAATCCGAACAACAATGCTATATGGTCCAAGGGAATGACTCCCTTGAGGTACATTCGGATACTCAACTAGATAGTGCTAGCTCTTCATTTGATGATCATGATAGTATGGATGCCGATGCTTTAAATGAAGAGTTATCTATTGTTTGTGAGAACCTTCTTGAAAAATATAAAGTTTTGAAAAAGAAAACTTGTAAGTTAAATAAAGAAAAAGAGGATTTGCTTTCAAAACTTGAGTTGGTTTTGTAAGAGAAGGTTGAGATTTCTAATGAAAGGGATTCATTGAAGTCTAGACTTGATCTTGCCCTAAAGGAAAATGAATTTTTAAAATTTAAAAATGATTGTAATGTTATCTTGAAGAAAAATGAAAAATTGTCTTCAAAAGTTGACTTTGTTTTAAAAGAAAATGATTGTTTAAAAATGAAATTTGCTTCTATTTCTAAGGATTTATAAAGTTGTTTAAAGAAAAATGAATCTTTGAAAATTGATATTGATTCTCATGTTTGCCATGCTAGAGTAGATTCATCTAGCTCACCTATTGCATGCTCCGCTTCTTCTTTAATTAAAAATGGTATATCCATGCTAAAGAAGAATATGGATTGTTTGGGCTCCACTTTGAGCCATTGTGTTTTGAGTCATACACGTTTGGAATCTTTGTTTCGAAAGAAACAAGTTCCATCTTTGCATGCACACCCTCCACGACATACACATGCTACTCACGGTCACAACCATCACACTTTGTATGCTCATGTGTACACTTGTACACATTGCGGACGTAAGGCCCACCTTGCTAAATTTTGTTATGATCGTATAAATGATTCTAATTTAGCAAATAAGTTTGTTTGGGTTAGGAAAGGTGCTAACCCCATGGACCCAAAAGAGTATGGGTACCAAAAACCACCCCTGTTGTATTTGATGTAGGTGTGGGCTCTCGCATGACGTGAGAGTTATGGTGCCTTGAGGTGGATGCGTTCCGAGCTTAAAGATTACTATTTGGATGCATCACTTTCAAGGGAAGTTTGGTAGGAAGACCACCTTGTTTGGAGAACTAGAGAGGTGCCTTCATCGGTTTTGGTATCGATCTCTAACTCCCGTTTATATTTGCATGCTTTTCATGTCTTTGATTCATAGCATGTCATTTTTATTGTTCATTATGCTTATGCCATGTTTATTAGATTAGTGATACACATGTTTAGTTATTTGAGACACCCATATTTAATATGGACCTATATCTATGTGTTCTCACCATTGTTTAGCTATTATGCATATCATAGTTCTAATAGCATGTGGATTCACGTAACGATCGTTTTTATGTTTATCATGTTGATTTATGTCTCGTTTTATGCTTTGAGTTTTGAATATATGTTTAAATGTTAGTTTTCATTAAGACTAGGATTTATACTTGTACATATTAGTGGGCCACAAATAAATTTATATATGTTTGTACTTGAATGCTTATTTGTTCCCATTAGATATTCTAGTATAGTCTAGTTTTGATGATTCATACATTTTAAACTTGTATTCCCCATTTTGGACATATTTTATGATCATGTGTTTTCACTTCATATTTATGTTTATTTGCCAAACCTTAAGATATACATGTATACCCCTTGAGTTATTTGCCTTTCATGCAAATCTTTATTATGAATTCAATTGTATTTAGGGATATGTATGTATACTTCTTGGTTTATCAAAACATACATATGCCTTGAAGTATATATTGTTTTTTAATGAAAATTTAGTTTTGACGATTTTCATGTTTTCCATGTTTAGCTTCATGTATATGTCCATCTTGTCCAAACTATTGATTATGCATATACATCCTTTGAGCCACGTGCCTTCATGCATATACATTTGTGGAGTCGTTATGTTTTGGATATATATGTATATTTTAGTTTGTACTTGACATACATATGCCTTGAAGAAATAGTTTTTATGATTTTCATGTATTGAGGAACTTAGAGCTTGAATGTCTATTTTCATGATTATATGTTTTCACATATACCTTGTACACTCACCTACTTATTGTTTTCTCATGACTTTGTTTTCATGAGCATGATATGGGCTTTATGGACTTTGAGTGTTTAGTGACCATGTGATTTACATTGTTTCATGAAATATAATTTTGTTTTATTCCCTGCATGAAGGATTTCGTACTAGTTTTCAAATTTTTCTATTTAACTAGTTGTGGTATTCTTCGTTATGGTAGAGTTTTTAAACATGCTATATTTTTCAAACCTATTTGTGAAAACACCTACCTTCCAAGGGCGGTTGGATGGGAGACCATGCACATGTATGCTTTATAGTGAAAATTATTTTAAACTTGAGCATGAAATGGGTGGTTGGATATGAGGTATAGACTTGATATATTGTTGTTTCAAATGGTATCATTGGATTTTTTCAATTGGTATCAATATTAACATTTTTGTATACTCATATATTGTTTTGTGCATGTATGCTTTCATTTGGTATCATCTATTTTGATTGGTACTCATTTTTCTTACACCTATACATGTTTTATTTGTGCTTACTATATCCCTATATTGTTGAGCACAAATGTTGAATATGCTAAGCTTAATTTTTAAATGACTATTATGTTTCAATTCATTAGTTTCAATTGGTACTCAAAACAAGCTTATGCATCGTTTTATTTGGTATTTCATAAAGGAGGAGAAAATTAATATTTTATCTTTCAATTGGTATTTTGTTTACCTTTGGTATTTCACTCTCACACTTTATGATAATTTTTTGTATCAAGATGCTTATTTGTTTACTCACTATTGGTATCAAGATTTTGTTTACTTTCAATTGGTATCTATTGATCTATTTCTTTCAATTGGTATCCATGAAAATTTTTATTGGTATCTTAAAATTTGATTTACTAAGATATCTCAAAATTTGTTTTATTGAGAAAATTAAAATTGTGTTTTAATAAGAAATGTTAAAAATGTTTTGATATGATTGCATATATGTAAGGGGAGCTTAACATCTCTTCTACATATAGATTCATGTTGAGTGTATCTTATATTGAGGAGCTTGACAACTCTTCTTTATGCGATAGACGTGTGTAGGGGGAGCTTCACATCTCTTCTTATGCGTTGCATATTTTGTGTTATGTGAATTAGAGCTTGTCATCCTTTCTTCATGTAATGCATATATGTAGGGAAGTTAACTTAGCGTCTTCCTCTTCATGAATGTATATCGCATATATTCTTATTATTGATTTGTTTGATATCACCCCTTTATTGATTCTTTGTTTCGAACAAAAAGGGGGAGAAGAATTTGTTGGTTTTGTTTTTACTTTAACCCCTTTGTTGATGATTGACAAAAGGGAGAGAAGTATTTGTGTTTATATGCATGATGTAGTTGAGTTTATATGCATATAGTTGAGTTTTTATTTGATTGGTATCAAGAGCTTCTTTATTGTTTGATTGATATCAAGAGCTTCTATTGATTGATTAGTTTTTTAATTGATTGGTATCAAGAGCATGTTTATTTTAAAAAAATAAAAGAAAAAGATTTTATTTTAAATATTTGGATCAAGAGCATGTTCATTGTTTTATGCATGTTTGCGCATGTTCATTTTTTAATCATATTCATGTGTAGTATTCATTGAATATCTTATTTTTATTGTGATGCATGAGTTAAGGGGGAGCTTCTTTGAAGCTTAACTTTAATCCATGCATATATAACTCCATGAGTTTTGTCATCATCAAAAAGGGGGAGATTGTTGGCCCAGAGGCCTTCCACTCTAGTTTTGATGATGATTAACTTATGTAGTTATGTTTACTAATAATCTTGTGATGTTTAGTTTCAGATCATTAACCAAGATGTTAGTTGGTGATTAGCTTCAACAAAGGAGTTTTGAAGCCTTTCACATGGTGATTCAAGAGCCCGAGCATAAAGATCATTTATAGCACTCGTTGGAGTCAAGCTCGGTAGATCACGGTTTGGATCGAGTCGACTTGAAGATGGAGTTCGTCAAGAAGATCTCGGTACCATAGTTTAGTTTGTGTTTTAGATCCATGTGTAAAGATTAGATAGTGTGATATGCTCAAGTTCACAATACACACACGTTTCATGTTTTGGATTTAGTTTTTCGATTTTTGGTTTAACCGATATTGGTTTTCATGAATAGTTAGATCAAAAAGTTTACTTGGTTTTATGTATATTAGATGTGTTCTATATACATGCATGATTAACTTCTTAGACAAACTTATTTTGACTTACCTATTCATGTGGCTTAGGTTTTGGTATTTTAACAAAATATATTTTGGAATTAAAGTCAAAAACAATGATATGTATATGTTTCATGTATATTGGACCTATGTCCATATGCAACATGCTTTAAAATGATTAAGTATCATGTTTTTGTATTTGGATATGTTTTGGACAAAGTTTATTTGAAAAATCCAAGTTTGAAAAAATACAGGTTCTGGTTTCGGTAATTTTTCCATTACACAAAAATGGTTCAAAATGTTTGATATTTGTGTTGAAATTTTTAACACATGTTTGTATATCATATAAAATGTTAGAAACTATTTTTGTGAAATTTTTAGAAGATTTATGGAACTTTTAGAATTATTTAAAACAAGTTTTTCTGTCCCAAAACAGAACCTGCCAGGCTCTGGGGGTCGACCGGGCCAGTCGACCGGACCCAGAGTCGGTCGACTGGTCGATCGACCGACGTGCACAAACTTGTGCACGTTGGCACGGTCGACCGGCCAGAGAGCTTTGCTCTCTGGATCTGGGCGGTCGACTGGATGGTCTACCGGTTGCTTCCAACGGTCAAAAATATGACTGTTGGCAGTCGACCGGCCGGTCGACTGCCAGCCGCCAAGAGCTGAAATTAGCTCTAACGGCTATTTTTTGGATTGGGGTGTATATATACCCCATTGTTTGAGTTTTTGCTAAGTTTTGAAGTGCAAAATTTACAGAGTTTCTCCAGTGTTTTAAACAAGTTTTCAAAAGTGTTTTAGTGCCAAAATGATCCATCTTATTTGTTTTAAAAAGTGTTTTGGTTATTTCAAAGAAAATAGTTTTTGGGAATTAGTTTCATGATCTACATATATATATCTATTTGGTATTTTTCCAAGAGATTTTCTTTGATCAAAAACACTTTGTTTTCCACACTTGAGCTATATCATTCTATCCTATTCTATAGGATCTTTATTTGTGAAAAAATTGAGTTTGTGGTCTTTTGTGATCAACTTATTGTAAACCCTTTTTCTTTGTGACTATCCCTCTTTGGTAGAGGTTGATTTGGGTTGTGGTTAGCTCCCTCTAGTGAGAGGTGGAGGCTTGTGTTGAGATCCCTTTTCGGTAGAGGGTTGGATTGGTGGAGTTCGGTACTCCGGTCTTCGGTAGACCGTTTGTATTGCCTCGGTGGAGGTTGTATTGGTTGAGGGAGGAGTTCGGTACTTCTAGTGGATTGGAAATCCTTCTCGGTGAAGGCGGGGATGTAGAACTCGGTGCTCGAACCTCGAAACACATCTTCTTGTTTGCGTTTGATCGATTGGCTCTCAACTCTCTCTTTTATTTGTGTATTGCATTATTCATATTGTCATATCTTATTTGCTTGTGTTGTGCCTTGCATCTAATCATATTGCTCACCTTATATTATATGCTTGGATTGTTTGTGTGTGCCTCACTTGTGCTTAACCACGAGAGCTTCATATAGCGCCTCAACTCTTATTCAGAGGAATCAAGAGGAGTTAGTGCAGAGCCCTTCACGGGGAATTCGGCTACACTCGTTGGTTGCACCAAGTGTTATTATAATTAGTTTTTAATTTTCGCATTTAGTTCATTAGATTAGCTTTATCACCTATTCACCCCCCTCTAGGTGATTTCATAGGTAACATGATAGTGGATAAAATATCAGGAATAGTAACAAGTACAACTACACAATAGTATACATGTATCAGTCAAGTCATGTTATTTATACATTAATAACAATCAGTACCACCTGGTATTTTAATTAATCTCTTTCAGTGTCCCATACCACTGGCAGTTCATACTGGAGCCCGCACTTTAGTCGAACCCATCCGGACATGGCATACGGGTACCATTATCCAAACGAGAGAGTGACCAAATAACAAGTGTTCTCGACGTCACTATTGTGTATACTGTTTTATTATGTTAATTGGAAACTAAATGGTCGAGGAGCTCTTATCGGGTAGGTGTATCCCGTGCATACCCGGGATCACGGCCTTAAACGGACCCCTGGCTGCTGAGACGAGGGCCTTCCGCTAAGAGGGGAGCACGAATCAAGTAATGGGAACTCATGGAGCTATACAATTGGTAGGTAGCACTACCATCCTCTGCAGTGGGACTAACAATATGGATCCAGTACATCCACCCGATAAGATCTAATCAACCGTTAAGTCTCCCCCATCCCCAAGTTATCTTTATATTTCATTTAAAGTACACAACGTAACAAGAACAAGTACAGTGCATGGTACATGTGACATGATAACAGGACCTGAGCTCTGTTGATAGCATAAAACAGGATAACGGGAAACGGGAACAATAGATGTGGGATTCCACACATCGCATATCAACAGCTCATGTGTCCAGTAACGGGAATATCAATATCAGTAACGGGAAACAATCATATAACTGGAATAAGGGATAACATGGAACAATAAACATGTAATATGAACGGTGATTCATATGACAAGAAGATAGAAACAATACATGCATGTACACTCGTGTGGTGAACATATGTCACAGTGATGTGTGAACATGAGATAACTGTATATCGTGCATCCATGTAACGATGATATCAATACATGAAATGACGGTATCCAGTGAATTGGTGTATCCGTGTCCCACTAATAGTGTACAGGGTATCCGTGTAAAAGTAACTCCATAACATGCAATAACAGTGTCGGTGTATCCGTATATCAGTGATTCCATAATAGGCAATATCAGTGTTGGTGTATCAGTATCTGTGAATGACAATATATCGTGTAATGTGTGATAACAAGATCTAGTGTAATGGGTATATAGAAATTACAATATCCAATGTGCTAGAATGTTCGGGTAACAAGTACGGGTATATGTAGTAACGGTGTCTAGTGGGAGGTAGGTACCGGTGATCATACCTCATCGAGTATCAGATATCCCTATTTGTAATGCCGGTCACCATATGAGTATGATATTGATTATGTTTACAGCATCTTTACACTAATATTCTACTCATTACAATTTATTAACCGGTATTTACAGTCTTTACAGTGATTAACCGGTAAACACGACTTATGTGATAAAGCAACCAACCAATTTAATTAACTATGATAATCATACTTGACAAAAGAAAAACACTCACAAACTAGCCATGAAAAGGTAGCTTTCTTTCCCACGATCACAACGGTTCCAGAATCGTTTAAATCGGACTCCGGATGCTCCAGATACCGCCCGAATACTAAAAGTAATAGAAATGAGTTAAATGAATCGGACTCTGGATGCTTACAGGTTGGAGCTTCCTCCTGATGCCCGTATTCATCCTGTTTTTCATATGTCACAGCTAAAGAAGAAGCTTGGACAATCTATACAAGTGCAAAATCAAACACCTTCTGAGTCTATAGAACAATTATTAGAACCTGACATGTTTTACAAAGAATGGTGAACCGTGGGGGCAAGGTTGTAATACTCTTATTATGCAATCCCCAATATAAAATAAAATAAATAAAACTTAAAAAATAGTAAATAATAAAAATGTATTTGTGTACTTAACTTGTTTATGCCAAGTTTTGAACTCATGTTCCTTCTTATCAAATCTTAATATCTAAACCATAATGTCACATTGGCGTGTGATTAAGTAAGTGATCTAAATTATTTAAGCAAACCCAAAGTCAAATTTAAATTTCAAATTCCAACTAAAAGATCTCATGAGATTCTTATTAATCTTTATCTTAACAACCTAATTTCTTCTGTTGAAACTTACGTGTTAAAAATATCATAACCTAAAGATCTTATCATCCCTGTCCTCCTACTTCTTAAAGAAGAAAAAAAAGAACGACAGATAGAAAGAAACTCAGATCCAAATTTCTTCATCCTCCCTTCATCTCTCCTTGGAATTGATCGTTACGGACGAACGTGTCCTAGGCGTGGAGATTGAGGAGCAGGCTAAGAGAATCAAACCAAGTAATTAAATCAAAATTTTTATAAATTTAAAATTTATTGAAGTATCATGATTAGATTCCTCTTTCCACGAATTTTTCATCAAGAATTTTATCTAAAGATCTAGATAAAGTTAATTTGTATGTACTAGAATGTAATGATATATCATATTTAAAATTCTTTTTATGAAACTTAAATCTCCCCTAAGATCTAAATTAATTTGTATGAACTAAGATTTAATGATATATCACGTTTAAAATCCCTCTTTTCATGAAACTTTAATCTCATCCAAAAATATAAATAAAATAAATTTGTACGAATTAAAATTTCAATTAAATTGAAATATCATGCTTAGATTTCTCTTTCCATGAATCTTTTCTTCATCAAAAATCTCACCTTTATCTAAATAAATTATATAAAAGTAATATATCATTACACTAATAGAAAATTTTTAAAACAAAAATTCTGGAATAGTAAAAAGAAAAGAAATTTGTTTGGATTTAAAGTTTACATATTTAAAATTTTCTTTTCCACGATTTGGAACTCACCCTAACGATCTAAATTTAATATATAGAGTAATGTACCCATACATTATTTAATGGAGAATTTTTAGAAGAATTTTCGAAATTTATATATATAAAAAAACGAGAAGAAAATATTCTAAAAACAAAATTGGAGGCTGCTCTCGGCCAAAGGTAAAGGCCGAGAACAGCAGGTTTGTGAAGACCAGCTCCACCCCTATTTGGCCAGGCCTAGTGGCCTGGGCCGCCACTGGGCCAAGCAAACAAAAAAAAAGAAAAAAGATGCCCTTGTGCCGCCCAGCCCGGGTGCAGACAGCACCCGAGAAGAAAAAAAATTTGGGCCTGCTCTCGGTCAGAAAACAGAAAACAAAAAAAAGGAATATAAATTTTTGAAGCCCAGTTTCAGAAAGCCCAAATACAGTTCAGCCCACTGATTTTGGGTTCTATTCTATTTGAACCCAACCCAAATAAAAAAAAACAAACCCGTTAACTTCTTGAAAAACTATTTTATTGACTAGATAAAAATTAAAAAATAAATAAAAATAGGTATAAATATTTAGATGACCCTTAGAACCTATTGAAAACTTTTTGAAGTATTTACATGTCATATTGGACTGAACTATTACCTTTTAAGTTGAAACCCACTATTTCTATATTCAGACCCGTTAAAGAATTTTTATGTTTTTAACCATTTAAACCCCACTAAAATCAGGAAAAAAATCTAAATAACCTGTAAACTCAATTCATCATCATACAACCTTGTTTTAAGATCTAGACCATTTGTATTTAATTAAAAACACTGAATAACATCAAATAGGATATCTCATGTAAAATTTGATAATTTCTAATTCGAATACATTTAATGTAGATTTCTTCAAATTGGCAATTAGACGCGTGATAAGCCCAAGTGACTCACTTTATAAGCATTATTTTTGTTTATTATGAAATGTCTATTTATTTCTATTATTAAATGATAACTTATTAAATTGATTGTTGAATTTTCTAGTAATTAGAAAATTATTTAAAATTGTAAGATGTTGAGATGTTAGTATACTATAAAAAGGACTATTATTTATCTGAAATCACAAGATACTATTGTACTGGATCATAATGACACTGAGATGGGTTATGTTACCAAAGTCACTGGGAGATGTATATTGTTCTACTGTTATACTGTCATCGCTATTATTATTGTTTACGCCCAGTGATTTGTGTAACATGATTATTAGATAACTTACACTGGGTAGAAAAATTGATAGACGAGATGGTATCGGTATTTTGGTTGGACCTAGGATACAGGTTGCGCAACCGAAATACGGTTCCACTGTAGGGTTCCAGGGGATGACTGACATCTCATCTATTATTGTTATATTACTCGACTGTTCCACAGTGATATTGTATGTACTGTTTACTTTTACTGACTGTCTAACGGTAAGGCCTGATTCAGCGCCAGGCATCTAGGCCGCGGTTCTGGGTATGCACGGAACCTACCTAAAACACAAATTCCCGTCTCCAACTATCAGTTTCAAATGACAAGACAATAAGAATAGACATACACAGACATCTTGATAACATGACTCTATCAGGATAGATATTATTTATTAGATAGTTGTATAATGTATATCATTGTGCTTTATTTTGATTCTTATATGTTGGATATTAGTATATTAACTATACCTGACAATGCATGTATTATTATATTTTGCATGTTTCTTCCATCCCTCTTTTTATCACTCGCTTAGGTCGCTATTGACGACCCTGAGTTTGTTTGCTTACGTTCTAATTTAGGTACTCTACAGGATCAGGAGTACTTCGAGCACATTATTGATCTCCAGTAGGCGGATTTTTTATTCTCCTTATGTGAGAGACTTTATGGTTCTTTTTCCTATTTTATTATGTTGTAATAAGTAAAACCTTTGGTGACATTAAGTGTTTGGTTTCTTCTAATTGGAATAATTGATAAACCTTGTCATTTGAATTAATGTACTGTGGCTTAATGTATTTGTTTTGAAAATATGTCGCTGGCTCTCGTCACGTACCCCTTTCTATGAGTATTATTGTTGCTGGACGCGACAGGGTTTCCTTGGTATCAGAACCAGTTTTTTTCGTGGGTATAATTATACAAAGAGTCAGGCTCTTACCGATAGTACAAGATTTAATAATCCAGCTACAAGTACAAGTATGTCTATTATATTTTTAAATCATTATTTTAATTTTTTCAGAGTAATGGCTCAACGACCTCCCTCTGCCCGCATCGCTGCTCGTGAAGATGCCACTGATTTGATGGGTGTACTCCGGGGCATGATAGAATTGTAGAGAAGCAAACGACACTTCTTCGAGATGGGTTGATGGTAGCACAACAGACAACCACATTGCCATGGAGAGGCCTACGGCTCCTCGGTGACCGAAACCCGAGAACATTTCAGACTTCAAGAGGTTGAGCTAGCCATTTTTGCCAGTACAGAAAAAATGTTGGAAGCAGAGCAATGTTTAGTTGTTATGACCAATCTCCTGAATGCAGCTCATGTTCCGACGGAAGATCAAGTGGAAGTAGTCAAGGCTCAACTGGCTGATGTAGCTCGAACATGGTGGCTCCCTGAAGAGGAACGATTGGAGAAGCCTATCACATGGGAGAGGTTCTCTAAGAGCTTCTATGAACGATTCTTTTCCAAAACTGTTAGGAGGGAGATGGAGCAGCAATTCATCAACTTACAACAAGGGAGTCGGACGGTGGATGAGTACGCTGCAGAGTTCTTGAGGCTGAGCCGGTTTGCTTCATACATGATAGCAGAAGATGAAGACCAGGCTAATCGATTCCAGCAGGAACTGAGACTGGACATTCAGAAAATTTTGGTCACACAACAATTGAGGACTTACTCTCAGGTTTTCGGTGTTGCTCATGGTCTGGAGCAGGTGATGGAAAAGAAGAACATGAACAGATTACAGACAAGACCACTAAAGCGACCTTTTGACAGGTCATTAGGGGACTTCCTACCAGGGCCAGCCCTGCACCATCGAGCAGCATTCTTTCTCTCCTTCCCTGCCTTCGATCATCTGCAGATTCTGTAAGAGATTGGGACATTCACGGGAGAATTACAGAGTGGGCGAACAGCCAATGCCTCGCTTGTGAATTTGAGGTCACCAACTTGGAAAACTACCTATATAAGGGACAGAGAAGCATCATCTCTGCCCCTCCAACATCAGAAGCAGCTAGGAGGAACCCAGTACCTGCAGGTAGAGGAGCTCCACTTCCTTCACAGCGACAGGTATTCGAGCAAGCCTAGAGGAGGGCAGGAACCGGTCGTGGAAGAGGCCAAGCTTTCAACCTGACTGCAGAGCAAGCTGAGGCACAGAAGAAGTCGTAACAGGTACCATTTTGGTTCATTCAATTTCAGTTATATCGTTATTTGATTCTGGTGCTTTCCATTACTACATATCCATTAGATTCGTTATGAAGCATTCTATACCCTGTAATGATATGGACACCCAATGAAAGATTAGTACCGAAAACGGGGTTATAACCATTAGTAGGGCATGTAAATCTTATTCTGTAGAGGTCTGTGGAAGACAGTTTAGGGCAGATTTGTTTATGATAGATACCGGTGGATATGATGTGATCTTCGACATGACATGGCTTAGTAAGTATCATGCGGTGATCGATTGCCGGAATAAGAGCGTGAAATTTAGAATTCCACATCAGTCCGAGTTCTAGTTCGTTGAGAAATTAAAGGCATCCAGACAGAAGCAGCAAGGAGATTATGCTACTGCAGAAACTAAAGAGAAGCCGATACCTGTAGTGGAGGAATTTTTAGATGTATTTCCAGGGAATCTACCAGGACTTCCGCCAGATCGAAACTTGGAGTTCGCTATCGAAGTTATCCCAAGTGCTGCCCCAATTTCTAAAGCCTTGTATCAGATGGCACCTGGGGAGCTAGCAGAATTGAAGAAGTAATTGCAGGAATACCTGGACAAAGGCTTCATCAGGCCTAGTGTTTCACCTTGGGGAGCTCCGGTGTTATTGGTGAAGAAGAAAGATGGTAGCAGGAGGATGTGCATTGATTATCAAAATTGAATAAGGTCACTATCAAGAATAGATACCTTTTGCCTAGGATAGATGAGTTGTTCGATCAACTGACAAGAGCTAAGGTGTTCTCGAAGTTAGATCTTCGATCTGGAGACCACCAACTAAAGGTGAAGGAGGAGGACATTCCAAAAACGGCTTTTAGGACTTATTATAGTCATTACGAGTTCTTGGTCATACATTTTGGAGTAAGCAATGCTCCAGCAATTTTTATAGATTTGATGAACTGGGTGTTCTTTCCATTCTTAGATAAATTTGTAGTGATAATCATTTATGATATTCTAATTTATTCTAAGAACGAAGAGGAACATGCTGAACACTTAAGAATCATGTTGCAGACCCCTCGGTAGGAGAAGCTCTATGCCAAACTAAGCAAGTGTGAGTTCTGGCTTAAGAGAGTGGCATTTTTGGGGCATGTTGTTTCGAGAAAAGGTATCTCAGTGGATCCCAGCAAAGTTCAGGCAGTGAAAGATTGGCCTACTCCGAAATCGGTAACTGAAATTATGAGTTTTCTGGGGTTAGCTGGATACTACCGGAGGTTAGTGCAAGACTTTTGAAGGATTGCAGGACCTCTTACGAAGCTTACCCAGAAGGGAGAAAAGTATGTATGGACAGCGGAGAGTGCTAGTGCTTTTGAAGATTTGAAGAAGAGGTTGATGACGGCTCCAATCTTGAAGATGCCAGATGGGACTGATGGTATGGTCATTTACAGTGATGCGTCAGAGAGAGGATTGGGGTGTGTGCTGATGCAGCATGGACATGTAATAGCATATGCGTCCAGACAACTTAGCCTCTAATCGGTCACAGATATTGCATAGATATTGTCACATTACCATGTTTATTATCTAATAAATCCTATTGATAAGTTTTATTTTTATTTATTAATGTGCAGGTCCATCCCTAAGGGAGGTGGAAGGAAATTGAGCCCAAAATCCCACTTTAATTTTGATTTAATTAAATTTAAATCTTAAATAAAGATGGGGACAAATATTCAGGAGGATAGGGATAATTCCAGCTGAAGATTAACGCAAATAAGAAAGATAACACTAAATAAAAATCAGTAAAATTTGAATTTTTATAAATCTATTTTGGTTAGCTAAAGATCAACCGAGGATAACGTCAAATACAGAGCTCAAATTCAAAATCCAGAGGGATAAATGAATAGAGAGAAGATCAACAGATAATGAAGCAATTTTGACTCAGATTCAGACTGGATACATTTTAGTACTTAAATCATAACTTTCTCTACTGAAACTCAAATCTGATGATTCAAGATGATCCAAAAAAAAGACTTAAAGGGTTACAACTCTTACGTTGATCACTGTTTCTAATTCTATCATTTGATAAGTTATATTCAGCAATCAACACGCCAACAAGCTGCAGATCAGAATTGAATATCCACATCAAATCAAGTTTGGAGATAAGAGGAAGATTCAAATTCAAAAATAGTCAGCTCCCCTTATCTCCTCACTCTTTTCCCCTTTGGGTTTTTGCCTATAAAAGGCAGGAAGTTTATTGAAGAAAGGATCGAAGACTAGTTTAAGTTTCTCTCTTTATTTTTAGGGTTTAGATTTATTGTTAGATAGTTTATGAGAAGTTGTATCTCAGTTCTTAATCTGTAGTTCAGTTTAGAAACAAAGTGGGAGAGGGAAAGAGTGATTGCAATCTGAAGTTGAAATGACATCAATAAAGATTTGACAGACTTCTTTTCTTCTCCAACTCACGGGTATGTTTAATTTCAATTTAAAATTTTCTTTTTAGTAATGAGTAGCTAAATTTCTTCTTTCTGGGCTCACTAATCTCTCCTCTCTAGTATTGATTCTTGGATCGGTATTAAAGAAAAGTCCCAACTGAATCATATGATGCCTTAAACTAAGCCTTGCTTATTGCGAGTGTTCTTGAAGGCACATGAGGATTGAATTGGATTTTGAACTTAATCTTGAAATTTATCATTAAAACGAACTTATTTTTATTCCATGCTTGCTTCATTGCTTTGATGGTTTAATATTCAACTCAAAGAAAGATTTCAAAACTAAAGTTCGATTTCTAAAATAAACCGTCTTATGTGTTTTACTTGATCTCTCTTAAATACAAGGCTAAACTTTTTACCTATGATCTCATTGAGATACTTGAACTTTCAAGAAAAGAATTTAGAGTTGGGTAAAGATTGTGAGCCCGAATTCTTCTTTATTAAAAATAAATAAACACCATCACTCTTAAAGCCTTTTAAATATCATTTTCTCCAAAACCTTTTCCAATTTTAAAGTTTTCTTTAAATTATCTCTCTACTCTCCATTCTCAACACCATTCTTTGCTATTGAAACAATACATCAAAAAGCTTGAAAGTACGCCTAGAGGGGGTGAATAGGTGTAAGGCTAATCTATGACAAATAATGCGGAATTTAAAAACTAATTACAACACACATAGTGTAACCAAAAAGTGTAGCCGAATTCCCAGTGAAGGGCTTTGGACTAACTCCTCTTAATTCCTCTGAATAAGAGTTGAGGTGCTATATGAAGCTCTCTTAGTTTAACACAAGTATGGCACACAAACAACAATACCAAGCATATAAGTATGAATGAGCAATATGAATGACGCAAGGTACAATATAAAAGAGAGAGTTAGAGAAAGTGGATCAAACGCAAACACGAAGATATGTTTCAAGGTTCGAGCACACAGCTCTACGTCCTCGCCTTCACAAAGAAGGATTTTCACTAACTCGTCCACACAGGGAATCTCCACTAAGGATTTGGGTAAATACAAACAGGGAGTACACAACTCCTCTCTCAGCCAATACAACCTCTTACTAGAGGTAAGGCACTAAGCCAAACAACTATCAACCTCACACTTGAGGGATAAGGTACTTAGCTACATAATCACAATCACCTCTACACTTAGAGGGATACAAACACCACTTCTACAATCACCTCTCACTAGAGGGATATCAACACAATCACCTCTTACTAGAGGGATAGCACAAAGTCTGGAAGGTTTACAACTTGGTGGTTTCCACAACCACAAACCAATTCCTTTTCTCACTAAAACAAGATCCTAATAGATAGGATAGATTGATAAGCTCAAATATGAGAAAACAAAGAGTTTGGAAATCAAAAACACAAAGAAAAACTCTAGGAAAAACTTCTAGAATAGGTATAAAAATGAAGATCAAAAATCAATCCCAAAGACTTCTCCTTTTCTTGATTTTTCCAACCCTTTTTAAAACAAATAAAGATCAAATCTTTTGGCATTAAAACTCTTTTAAAAACTTGCTGAAAGATAGAAAATTTTGCTCTTAAAATTTTTGGTGAAATCAGCCAAAGAATGGGGTATTTATAGCCCCAAAAGAAATCAGCTTGTTGGCAGCTGGAAAGGGCAGAATTGCCCTTCCGGTCTACCGCCCGGTCGACTGGCCCAACGATGATACAGAGAGCAACAGCTCTCTGCCAGTCGACCGCCCGGTCGACCGGGGCCATTTCCAGAGAGCAAAGTTCTCTAGCGGTTGATCGGGTCAGTCGACCAGGCTACCTGCCTGGGCTGCGTGCACGTCTGTGCACTTCGGTCGATCGGACTGGTCAACCGGCTGACAGCCTGGTCCAACATTAAGGGATTGAAAACTTGAGTTTTTTATTATCAAATAAATCCCATAAAATCTCATAAATTCCACAAAAATTAGTTCTAATTAGATCTTTGAAATACAAATATGTGTGATAAAAATTCAACACATATTTTAAACAATTTGAACCTTTTTTGTGAGATTGAAAATTTGCCTTAAATCAAAATCCGTATTTTCTAAAACTTGAATTTTTGAAATGGAAATCCGATTTTTCCAAACACATATAAATACAAAAACATGATATTTAAACAACTTTGAAGCATATTGTATATGGATAGAATCTAATATGCATGAAAGATATTATATATATATTTTTGACATGAAATCCAATATTGGTTAAACCGAAAACTAAAAACCAATAAACTTAAAACAAGTGTGTGTGTGTGTATTGTGAACTTGAGCATATCAACACTATCTAATCTTTACACAAAATGTAAACAAAATCTTAAACAAAACAAACCGATGTCTTCTTGTAGAACTCCTTCTCCAAGTCGACTCGATCTAAATGTGATCCACCAAGATTGACTCCAACCGAGTACTAGATGTGAACTTGAAACTCGAGCTCTTGAATCTCCATGTGAAAGCTTCAAAGCACCTTTGTTGAAGCTAATCATCTACTAATATCTTGATCAAATATCTAAAACTAAATATCACGAGATTATTAGTAAATTATAACTACATGAGTTAATCATCATCAAAACTAGAGTGAAGGGCCTCTGGGCCAACAATCTCCCCCTTTTTTATGATGACAAAACTCATGGAGTTATATATGCATGGATTAAAGTTAAGCTTCATAGAGGCTCCCTCTTAACTCGTGCATAGCAATAAACATAAAGATATGCAATGAATGCTCAATATAGATATACATAAACAAGTATAAAATAAGGAAATGAAACAAACATGATCTTTGATATCAATGAAATAAACATGCTCTTGATACCAATTTTAAAAAAATTGTTCTTAAAACAATGTATTTTAAAATAAAAATGTTCTTAAAACAATATTACTTTTGATACCTACAAGCGATGCTCTTGATATACCAATGGTAAGAGAGAACAAATTTAAATAAACATGCATCTAAACAACATATAAACAAACATGCATATATCAAACTCTAAAATATCTCTCTCCCTTTTTGTCAATTCATTAACAAAGGGGTATAAACACAAAATGGCATAAATAATATTTTTCTCCCTTTTTGCATAAATCAAACAAGAAAGGTATATATGCTATATAAATTCATGAAGAGGAGAGACGTGAAGTTAACTTCCCCTGCATACATGCATTTATATGAAAAGAGATGACTAAACCCTAACCACATAAAACATAATGTGTAATGTATAAAAGGAGATGTGAAGCTCCTGCTACACACGTGTACTACATACCAAAGAAAAGTCAATCACTTCAATATGACATACACTCAACATGAATCTATATATAGAGAGAGAAGATGTTAAGCTTCCCTTGCATATAAGCAATATAAATCAAAACATTATGATACCAATTGAAAAATATATCAATTTAATATGAAGGTATACATCGAAACATTATGATACCAAATTATGATACCAATTGAAAATAAATAAAACATTTTGAAGATACCAAAAAAATTTTGATACCAATTGAAAGATATAAACATATAGGAAATCTTGATACCAATTGTAAAAATTAGTACCAATTGAAAATATTTTACACTTTTGATACCAATTTGAAAAATATAAACTAATCTTTTGGGTTAAACACTAAAATCATTTTGCAATAAAGATACCAAATAGAGAATAATATCAATTTAAGATTCTTAATACCAATATTGAAAATGAAACATATACCAATTGAAATATTTTTTATTAGGATCGTAAGAAACCAATTGAAAACTAAGATATCATTTTTTAACATAAAGAGTGGGAGTAAGATATCAAAGATAAACAAAACCGATTGAAAGGTAAAACATGAATTTTCTCCCCCTTTATGAAATACTAATGAAGATCATACATAAGCTTGTATGAGATACCAATTGAAAAATAATTGTCATTAAGGACTAAATCAAGCTTAGCATAACTAAAATTTGTACTTAAAAATATAGAGATATAGTAAGCACAATCAAAATACATATATATGTATGAAAATATAAATACCAATCTAAATTGATATTGCTTGAAGTTGGAACATGCATATATAGAAACAAATATGAGTATACAAAATAAATATCCATTGTGATACCAATTGAAAATACAATGAGAATCAAGTGTATAACTCATAAATACCTCCCTTTCATGCACAAGTTTAAAAAGATTTTCAATTAGGCTCACAAGGCATGGTCGCCTATCCAACCGCCCATAGATGGAAGGGTTTTTCAAAAATAAGTTGAAAATAGTTTAACATAATTGAAATCTCTTCCAAAATAAAGAATACGAGCTAGTTATATGATAAAATTATAAACTAGTATGAAATCCTTCGAATAAGGAATAAAATAATAATATATTCCATGAAACTTGAAAATCACACAATCATCAACACTCAAATAGCAATAAATCACATATAATCTCATGAAAACAAATCATGAGTAAATAAGAATGATGTGAGTGTATAAGTAATATGTGAAAAATATAGTCATGAAAATGGGCAATAAGGCTCATATGAAATTCCTTTTCAAAAACATGAAAATCACCAAAATTTAATTTTTATCAAAATAATTCAAACTTTAAGGCATATGTATGTTTTGTTAAAACTAGAGGTATACATAGATGTTTAAACACAATTGAGTCTATAAAGAGATTTTACATGAAAGGCAAATAACTCAAGGGTATACATGTATATTCAATAGTTTTGGCAAAATTAACATACACATGAAGCTAAAACATATTATCATGAAAAACATGTCCAAACTAGGGAATATAAGTCAAAATGCATGAATCATCAAAGTAGGCTATACTAGTACATCTAATGGGTACAAATGAGCATTTAGGCACAAACATATAATAATCTATTTGTGGCTCACTAGTTATACAAGTATATACACAAGTTTTAATGAAAGCTACATCTAAACATGTAATCAAATCACAAAGTACAAAATGAAAACATAAATCAACATGATTAATATGTACATGCACATGATTTAGAATTATGATATACACAATAGTTAAACTATGGTGAGAACACAAAAGTAATAATCCATATGAACATAGGTGTATCTCAATTACATACATGTATGTCATAAGTCTAATTTTCATGGCATATGACATAGTGATCATAAAAACATGACATGCTAAAAATTAATCATATGAAAGTACGTAAACATAAATGTGAGTAAGAGATAGTTATCAAAACCATGAGGGCACATCTCTAGGTCTCCAAACTAAGGTGGTCCTCCCACCAAACTCCCCTTGAAAGTGATGCATCCAAAATAGTCACCATTAAGCTTAGAATGTATTCACCTCAAGGCACCATCACTCTCATGTATGTGAGAGCCTACACCTACATCAAATAAAATAAGGGTAGATTTTGGTACCCATACTCTTTTGGGTCCATGGGGGTTAGCACCTTTCCTAACCCAAACAAATCTATTTCCTAAATTTACATCATGTACTCTATCATAACAAAACTTAGCAAGATGGCCCTTACGTCCGCAATGTGTACATGTGTACACATGAGCGTTCATAGTGTTATGAGTGTGAACATGGGGAGCATGTGTATGCCGTGGTTTGTGTGCATGCATGGGAGGAACATGTTTCTTTCGAAACATAGATTCCAAACGTGTGTGATTCATGGCACATTGGCTCAAAGTGGAGCCCAAACAATCAACACTTTTCTTCAAAACACAAAAATCATTTTTAATACTTGAAGATAAAGTAGAGCATGCAATAGGTAAGCTAGATGATGAAGCTACACTAGCATGCCAAACATGAGAATCCATATCATTTTTTAAAGAAATGTTTTTCTTAGAAACCAAACCAAATCCTTTAAAATTAAAGCAATTTTCATTTCCAAAGATTCATTCTCTTTTATAACAAAATTAAGTTTTGAAATTAAAGTCTCATTTTTCTTCAAAACATTATTGTAATCATTTTTGTTTTTCAAAATTTTGTTTTCATTTAGAGGAAGTTTAAGTTGGGATTTCATTGAGTCCCTTTCATTATAATCTCAACCTTCTCTTACAAAAGCACATAAAGTTTTGAAATTAAATCCTCATTTTCTTTATTTAATGCAAAACTTTTCTTTTTCAAAGCTTTATATTTTTCAAGCAATTTTTCACATACAATAGAAAGTTCTTCATTTAAAGCATCGGCATCAATATGATCATCGCCGGAAGAACTATCACTATCATCTAGTTGAGATTCCGAATATACCTCAAGGGGGTCATTCCCTTGGACCATGTAGCAATGTTAGTTGAACTCATCTCCACTACATTCCTTCTCCACATGATTCGTCGGTTGAAGCTTGCAGGAGATCAAAATGTTTTACACTACAAAAGCGGAATCACAATGAGAAACCATCAAAAGATATTCTTTGCTAAGCGTGCTTCTAAGCGCCTCAAGGGCTTATGCATTGGCCCCTATATGCTTGCTATTATCAAGATAGGATTTCTTAGTAGCGGCGAGGAAAACATGCAAACCTAAGGTCTTGAGATACACACTCATCTTAATCTTCCATACGTCGATGTTAGAAACATCAAACATAGGAGGGGTCATGAAATCCATGACTGTAAACAATATGTGTGCAAATGCAACTATAGATTAGCAACCAAGATCTCACTCCTAGGTGGTTAAACCTAATATCAGGAGCGTAGGCTCTGATACCAATTGAAAGTACACCTAGAGGGGGGGTGAATAGGTGTAAGGCTAATCTATTACAAATAATGTGGAATTTAAAAACTAATTGCAGTACACTTAGTGTAACCAAAGAGTGTAGCCGAATTCTCGGTGAAGGGCTCTAGACTAACTCCTCTTGATTCCTCTGAATAAGAGTTGAGGTGCTATATGAAGCTCTCTTGGTTTAACACAAGTATGGCACACAAACAACAATACCAAACATATAAGTATGAACGAGCAATTTGAATGATGCAAGGTACAATATAAAAGAGAGAGAGTTAGAGAAAGTGGATCAAACGCAAACACGAAATATGTTTCGAGGTTCAAGCACACAGCTCTACGTCCCTGCCTTCACACAGAAGGATTTCCACTAACTCGTCCACACAGGACTTCCCATACAGGGAACCTCAACTGAGGATTTGGGTAAATACAAACTGAGAGTACACAACTCCTCTCTCAGCCAATACAACCTCTCACTAGAGGCAAGGCACTAAGCCAAACAACTATCAACCTCACACTTGAGGGATGAGGCCCTTAGCCGCACAACCACAATCATCTCTACACTTAGAGGGATACAAACACCACTTCCACAATCACCTCTCACTAGAGGAATAACACAAAGTATGGAAGGTTTACAACTTGGTGGTTTCCACAACCACAAACAAATTCCTTTTCTCACTAAAACAAGATCCTAACAGATATGATAGATTGATAAGCTCAAGTGTGAGAAAACAAAGAGTTTGAAAATCAAAAACACATAGGAAAACTCTTGGGAAAACTTCTAGAATAGGTATAAAAATAAAGATAAAAAATCAATCCTAAAGACTTCTCCTTTTCTTGATTTTTTCCAACCCTTTTTAAAACAAATAAAGATCAAATCTTTCGGCATAAAAAATCTTTTAAAAACTTGCCGAAAGATAGAAAATTTTGCTCTTAAAATTCTCGGTGAAATCAGCCAAAGAATGGGGTATTTATAGCCCCAAAAGAAATCAGCTCGTTGGCAGCTAGAAAGGGCAGAATTGCCCTTCCGGTTAATCGCCTGGTTGACCGGCCCAACGGTCAGATTTCTGATCGTTGTGCCTCCGGTCGACCGCCCGGTCGACCGGGACAGAATACAGAGAGCAACAGTTCTTTGTCGGTCGACCGCCCGGTCGACCGGGGATATTTCCAGAGAGCAAAGCTCTCTAGCGGTCGACCAGGTCGGTCGACCGGCCTACCTGCCTGGGCTGCATGCACGTCTGTGCATGTCAGTCGACTGGACCAGTCGACCGACTTCTGCCTCGGTCGACTGGTAGACAGCCTGGTCCAACATTAAGGGATTGAAAACTTGGGTTTTTTATTATCAAACAAATCCCATAAAATCTCATAAATTCCACAAAAATCAGTTCTAATTAGATCTTTGAAATATAAATATGTGTGACAAAAATTCAACACATATTTTGAATAATGTGACCATTTGTGAGATTGAAAATTTGGCTTAAACCAAAATCTGTACTTTTCAAAACTTGAATTTTTGAAATGGAAATCCGATTTTTCCAAAACACATGTAAATACAAAACACAATATTTAAACAACTTTGAAGTATATTGTATATGGACAGAATCCAATATGCATGAAAGATATTATATCTATGTTTTTGACATGAAATCCAATATTGGTTAAACCAAAAACCAATAAACTTAAAACAAGTGTGTGTATTGTGAACTTAAGCATATCAACACTATCTAATCTTTACACAAGATCTAAACAAAAACTTAAATTAAACAAACCGATGTCTTCTTATAGAACTCCTCCAAGTCGACTCAATCCAAACGTGATCCACTGAGCTTGACTCCAACCGAGTACTAGATGTGAACTTGACGTTCGAGCTCTTGATTACCATGTGAAAGCTCCAAAGTACTTTTGTTGAAGCTAATCACCTACTAATATCTTGATCAAAATCTGAAACTAAATATCAAAAGATTATTAGTAAACTATAACTACATGAGTTAATCATCATCAAAACTAGAGTGAAGGGCCTCTGGGCCAACAAAGCTTTCATCGCATTCTTCCTCGTGGATCATGACCTGTTAGCTCTAAGCTACACGGTAACTCTCACTGCATTTATGATCAATCGCTAAGATTGCACATTTATTATCATATTCTCATACTTATTATAAAATAAACTCTGCTTGTTCCTAATTATTGTTTAATTTATTTGTAGGCCCATTCCTAAAGGAGAGTAAAGAGAAATGAGCCAAAAAGCCCATCAAATTCTGAATTAAATCAGAATAAATTCGAAATCAGGGAATCAGGACAAATCTTGGTAAATAAAGAGGTTGAAAACTGGTTGAAATGAATCATCCCAAATCAAGCGATTGAAACCAAAGATCAAAGGCCGTTTTATCGCAATTCTGAAACTGTAACGAGAAATCCAGTTGAAGATGAAGCCAGAATGCGAAACCAGGGACTACCGCCAACAGAGTGTGGCCACCTGGCCACACCCTGGCCACGAAAACGCGGCCAAAGCCTTGTTTTCGCGGCTTTGTTAGGGAGTTAGGGGGAGCGTTTGCTCCCCTTATCTTCTCACGCCTCTCCCCTCTGGGTTTTTGCCTATAAAAGGCAGGTTTTTCACTGTAAATGGGGACGGCCATGCAGAGATAGAATTTAGTCCACTTTTTCATTCTTTGTAGTGTAGGTTTTTGTTTTTCTTTTCATGTAATTTTTAGTTTTAATTTATATAAATCAGAGGAGATCAGAGTTTCATAGGAGAATGAGAACGAAGCTTGTGCTGAGAGTGACACTGGTGTAAGACTTTCTTCTTTTCTCTTATTGTTATAAAATCGAATCTGTAGTTTTCCTTTTGTATGTACTTTGTTTATGTTCTTATTCTTCTTCTCTACTTTTCTTCTTTTTGTATCAATTGCTATCCAAGTGAGTCTAATAGCATCGAAAGAGCCTTGCCTTTGCGAGTGCCACCGATAGCTCATGATGATGGATTTTGAGTTTCATTCTATATCACTTCATACTTGCAACGTCTTGATGATATAATGTGAAAGAGACGGGAATCAACTCTTATGGGCTATACGTTGATCGCCTCACTTCAAGGTAACATCATTGCAAAAGATTCAAGGTAAGCAGTTGGCCAAAGGAGGTAAGTAACTTTTAGATTCTTTTCTTTTAATTCTTTAGTTTAGAACACCACAATTTACACTTCTTTTATAACTCCTTTTTCATTTCTTTGTACATATCATTTCGAGTTTTTCCATCTTCTTAATCTACCATCTTCTTCCTGATTTAACTTTAACTCAATTTTCCTTTTTTTCTTTAAAGAACTAAAGAAGAACTTTAACCATACTTTGTAGCCTAAAAGAGAACTTACTAAAAAAAGTTTCCATCGCTAGTCCCTCCTTGTGGATCACGACCTGCATAGCCATAGCCACTTGCTATAGCGGTAGAATTGAGTAACTTGCACTCTTTAATCTTAAAATCTGAAATACTATATTTGTGTGCAGGTTTCAACTCAATCAAATTTTGGCGCCGTTGCCAGGGAGGGACGGTAAGTAATTTTCTTTAAAGTTTACATTTTTGGTTAACTTTCTTCTTTGTTTTTTGTACAGATTTAACAATAAGGAATTCTTGTTGCAGTGAACACATAAGTGGCCTTGGACTCTACTCAAGAAAGCAGAGCCAAGAAGCCCTCAGATTTGCTACAGTCCTGCGGCAAACTGAGTGAACTACTAACCTGTACTTTCTACAGGTTGGCTGAATTGCATAGTTTAAATATCAGTAGCATTTATTTTCTTGTTTGTCTCACTGTATTTACTTTCTAATCTCAGCAGTAAAATGATGATTGTAAATGCTAAAAAATGATTTAGGCTTTGCATTTAGGCACGTGTCTATTTCATTACATTTTCTATTACTATTGAAGAGTGCTGGAGCAAAGGTACGTGTGCATAGCATCTAGTATAAGAACACTTTTGGATTGTTTATATTGCTTAAGTGTTGCTTTTCTTGTACACTGCACTAAATTGATCTAAGGGCTTGTCCTATAAACAAGATAAGGTGGGGAAGTCATTACCCTCCCTTAGCCCACAAACAATCTCCTCACTCACTAACCCAAGCCTAACTAAAAATGAGTAGACGTTGGCCCTAGGGACATCTCGGACTCAATTAGGAGATTATCCTAAGGGGGAAAGGTGTTGGAATTTGACTCCTGCCAAATCAGTGTCTAGGAAGGGGATTAAGGGCCGAAAGCCCGAAGGTTGGTGGTTACTTAATTAAGGAACGTCTTTGACGGATAACCTCCCACCAATCTTACCCTGACCTGGCTGATTAGCTTGTGGTCAAAGTCTACATTATACCTTCTATGGATAGTCTAACCAGTTAGGAGTCATCTAGGTCAAAGGTCTACCCTAACTTAGGTTAGAATTTTTTCTTTTTTGTTTGCTTATTTGTTTGTTTTTTTCTTTGTTTGTGTTTTATTGTGTGATATGGCTTATAACAATAATTTTTCCAATTTTAATGGTAATCCATATTATACACCAACCTCTTTTCAGATATTACCAACCCAGTATATCATAACTTTAACCAACCTAGTTTGCCGGATTGGTCTTATCCGAATCAATATAACCCATGCCCCCAATCTTATAACCATAATTTCTAGAATAATTTAAACTCTTCACAGAGTCAATGGGGATTCACCTCCCCCGAGTCCAATTTTCAACCAACTTGTTCTCCTTATCCACCTTGTCCACAATATTTTCAAGATTCATACTCAGTTCCACCAGTACAAAATTAAAAACCATCAATTTTGAAAATGAGTATGCGTGAGTCTAAACAAAAATCACAAAATCTGATGGACTCACAATTTCACCACCAATTCCAAAACAACACTTCATCTTTTCAACAAAATGATGAACCAATCAACTATGAAAAGATGCTTGAAGCCATGACTCAGGCTCAAAACGCTCGTAATCATGACATAGATATGATGGTCTAAACTCTACGTTCTCACCGTTTGGCCAGTTCTGATGTCGCTAACCATTTTGTTAGAGCCGAAGAGTCATGTTGTTTTGGAAAACAAGGTTCCATTTCAGAACAATCATTTGAACTTGTCCAAACTCCAAATTTTGAAAATGACAATGACAGTTTGACAAGTTATCCTTTCCTGAAATTGAACTTGAGAATGAATATGATCATGAACCTCAACTTAGTGATTCAATTCTACTTTCTGATTCAATTATGACTCCGGTGTCTTCACCTAATTTCAATCTTTTTCCCGAGTCAACAATGGATCCTGTGCCAATTCATAATGAAATTGAATCGCCCATATTTGATGATCATTTTATTGAACTTGACCAATTTCATATTTTTGAAAGTCCCATTGACAAATTGGCAAGTTCTCATTTTTATGAAATTGAAATGTGACCTAGATTCTCAAATTGTGATCTAGTTCAAATTCCCAAATCAATATTGACTCCTGTTTTGTTACCCGATTTGAATAATATTTTAGAGTCAGTTTTGATTCCCACACCTGTCATTCTTGGATTTGAATCACCAATATTAAGTCACATTCTATTGTGTAAAAATGAATGTGGACTTGAGTTTCAAATTCTTGATTTGGACTCACTTCCCGAACCAATCTCGACTCCGGAATCTTTACTTGACTTAAGTCACTTTTCTGAGTCGGTATTAGTTCCCGTATTTCCTAAGTCCAAGTCAATCATTCTATATTTTCACACTCCATTTTGGGACAAGATGGTTGACAAAATTGACTCTGAAATTAATTATGGAATTTGAAAATTAGATCGGGTAAAATATTTAATAAAAATCTTTCATGTATATATCATTTTAGTGGGTTATATTAAAGAAATTTCTGGTGGGTTCCTCCGAACTCCATGCAAAGTTGATTGGGCCACATTTCGTGGACCAATTAGACCACCACCGGAACCACCACCTTAAGGTAGTATTTTCCTTCCCTGTCTTCTTTTTCATGCATCTATGCATTAATTTATACATTGAGGACAATGCATGAGATAGGTGTGGGGGAGTGTTCTAACATAACTTAGGTTTTTCTTTTTATTTAAAAAAATATTAACATTTTTCTTTACTTTTAAAAACTTTTTGAAAATAGAAACAATATTATGACATATTTTTTGTAATAAATTAAGTCAATTTTAAGGAGTAGGAAAATCAAAATTAGGATTTCTTAAACTTGGTCAAAATAAGATTATTTGTTTAATTTTTAGGGTTAGGAAGATAATTTGTTAAAGTAATTTAGTCTTGATCTTTACCTTAATAAAATATGCACACTTAATACACTTACACACTTAGGGTTCAAAATTAAAGATTCTTATGGCTTATTAAAAAAGAAAAAAGAAAAAAATATATCTATGAAAGATGAACAAATCTAATTATTGATTAGCTAGGTACTTTGGCCTAAGAAAGCCTTAGTATTTATGCGAAAGATGATTAGATAAGTTTGAGAAAAATATATATATAAAAATTCTCTGATTAAGCTGGGTATTTGTGCCTAATAAAGCATAAGTATTCACGCCTAAAAGGGGTTCATATAATAAAATGCTTAGTTTTGTGGCCTTGTTTGCTCGAGTCCTTAAGTCCTTGGGGTGTTTTCTCACCCGGTGCCCTAAGACCGTTTGATTTGGGAGTCATCGATTAAAGGCACATTACATGAGTAGATTAGAAAGCCTAATAAAACTAAGGAATAATACCACAAATATATATATATATATATATATATATATATATATATATATATATATATATATATATATATAACTAAATAAGGCATAAGAGTTAGAGTTAATGAACCCTTAGTCAAATTTTCACGGTCACAAGGTGCATATGACTTAGGGTAAAGTAATAGACTAGATGAGAAGTACAATTTGACTCCTTACTCTGATTGATAACAAATTTTTTTGAATAGAGACTAAGTTTAGGAATGAAAAATTCAGTTTTCCTAAGAAAGCCTTAGTATTTATGCGAAAGATGATTAGATAAGTTTGAGAAAAATATATATATAAAAATTCTCTGATTAAGCTGGGTATTTGTGCCTAATAAAGCATAAGTATTCACGCCTAAAAGGGGTTCATATAATAAAATCCTTAGTTTTGTGGCCTTGTTTGCTCGAGTCCTTAAGTCCTTGGGGTGTTTTCTCACCCGGTGCCCTAAGACCGTTTGATTTGGGAGTCATCGATTAAAGGCACGTTACATGGGCAGATTAGAAAGCCTAATAAAACTAAGGAATAATACCACAAAAAATATATATATATATAACTAAATAAGGCATAAGAGTTAGAGTTAATGAACCCTTAGTCAAATTTTCACAGTCACAAGGTGCATATGACTTAGGGTAAAGTAATAGATTAGATGAGAAGTACAATTTGACTCCTTATTCTGATTGATAACAAATTTTTTTGAATAGAGACTAAGTTTAGGAATGAAAAATTCAGTTTTCCTATAACTTATAGATTACTTGAAACTTACAATAATATTTCAAATATTTTTTCTTTTAAAATGTGTTTTCAAAATACTAACATTTTCCTCTTTCTTTACGGATTTTGTGGGTGTAATCCACTGAAAACCCTCACGAGACAAAACTCGTCCTCTAGGAAAACCTAGAGGTTTAACGGCTTGTTGCACATGCTCAGTGCAATTGCGTGACCTGCGAAAGTGGTCTAATAATTTTAGTATAGTTTAGTTGTTTTGCTCGAGGACGAGCAAAAGATAGGCATAGGGGTGTGATCGGTCGCTAGGATTGCACATTTATTATCATATTCTCATACTCATTATAAAATAAACTCTGCTTATTCCTAATTATTATTTAATTTATTTGTAGGCCCATTCCTAAAGGAGAGTGAAGAGAAATGAGCCCAAAAGCCCATCAAATTCTGAATTAAATCAGAATAAATTTGAAATCAGGGAATCAGGGCAAATCTTGGCAAATCAGAGAGGTCGAAAACCGGTTGAAATGAATCATCCCAATCAAGCGGTTGAAGCCAAAGATCAAAGGCCGTTTAATTCTAGAGCTGTAATGAGAAATCCAGCTGAAGATAAAGCCAGAACGCGAAACTAGGGACTACCACCAACAGGGCGTGGCCACCTGGCCACACCCTAGCCGCAGAAAAGTGGCCAAAGCTGCGTTCCGCGGCTTTGTTAGGGAGTTAGGGGAGCGTTTGCTCCCCCTATCTTCTTACGCCTCTCCCCTCTGGGTTTTTACCTATAAAAGGTAGGTTTTTTACTGTAAATGGGGACGACCATGCAGAGATAGAATTTAGTCCACTTTTTCATTCTTTGTAGTATAGGTTTTTGTTTTTCTTTTCATGTAATTTTTAGTTTTAATGTATGTAAATCAGAGGAGATCAGAGTTTTATAGGAGAATGAGAACGAAGCTTGTGCTGAGAGTGACACCGGTGTAAGACTTTCTTCTTTTCTCTTATTGTTATAAAATCGAATTTGCAGTTTTCCTTTTGTATGTACTTTGTTTTTGTTCTTCTTCTTCTTCTTCTTCTCTACTTTTCTTCTTTTGGACTCAATTGCTATCCAAGTTAGTCTAATAGCATCGAAAGAGCCTTGCCTTTGTGAGTACCACCGATAACTCATGACGATGGATTTTGAGTTTCATTCTATATCACTTCATACTTGCAACGTCTTGATGATATAATGTGGAAGAGACGGGAATCAACTCTTATGGGCTATACGTTGATCGTCTCACTTCAAGGTAACATCATTGCAAAAGATTCAAGGTAAGCAGTTGGCCAAATGAGGTAAGTAACTTTTAGATTCTTTTCTTTTAATTCTTTAGTTTAGAACACTACAATTTACACTTCTTTTATCACTCCTTTTTCATTTCTTTGTACATATCATTTCGAGTTTTTCCATCTTCTTAATCTACCATCTTCTTCCTGATTTAACTTTAACTCAATTTTTTCTTTTTCTTTTAATAGAACTAAAGAAGAATTTTAACCATCCTTGGTATCTTAAAAGAAGACTTACTAAAAAAGCTTCCATCGCTAGTCCCTCCTTGTCGATCACGACCCGCAAAGCCACTTGCTATCGGTAGAATTGAGCACTTGCACATCTCTATTTTAAAAGTTCTGAAATTCTGTATTTTGTGTGTAGGTCTACCTCAATCAATTTACTTGCAATCAGCCTCATGAGAAGAATTGCTCTACGCATGATCTGGAGTTGGCAGCAGTTATTTTTGCCTTAAAATCTGGAGACACTATTTGTTCGATGACAAAGTGCTGATCTACACTGATCACAAGAATTTGAAGTATATCTTCAGTCAGAAGGAGCTGAACATGAGGCAGAGGAGATGACTAGAGTTGATGAATGATTATGATACTGATTTACAATATTACCTTGGAAAGATCAATACAGTACCTCATACCTTGAGCAGAAAGCCAGAAGCATCTATGTCAATGCAAATCACTCAATAGAAAGAGTTGTTCGAGGAGATGAGGCAGATGGACCTGATGATGATATGAAGAGCAATATCTTCCGGCCAATTGATAGCTATACAAATTCAACCAACCCATTGGAGAAGATCAGATAAGCCCAGAGTGGGAATCTCAAGTTGCAAGAATTCAGAGAACAAGTGGAAGCTTGGTTGAGGTCAGACATGCAGACCATGTGGATGGGACGCTCCGTTTTGGTAAGAAAATTTGTATACCGAAGGGAGAGGTTCACCAAGAAGTGTTAGCCCATAGCTCGGCTTATTCCATGCATCTAGGGGGACGAAAATGTACCAAGACCTGAAGCAACGGTTCTGGTAGCATGAGATGAATAAGGAGTTGCTCGGTATGTGGCCAAGTGCCTAGTGTGCTAGCAAGTGAATGCGGAATATCAGAGGACGGTTGGACTTCTTCAACCTCTATCAATTCAAGTTGGAAGTGGGAGCACATTACTATGGATTTCGTCACTGCTTTACCTTGCAGCCAGAAGGGTAATAATGCAGTATGGGTTATAATGGATCGCCTCACAAAGACAGCACATTTCATTCCTTTCAGACTGGGACAGTCTATGAATTGTTAGCAGAGAAGTACATGTAGGAAGTGGTAAGACTCTATGGTGTGCCAGTCAGCATTGTGTCTGACAGAGACACTAGATTTTTATCCCACTTTTGGAGACATCTCCAAGAAAGCTTGGGAAGCCGCTTGAAGTTTAGCACTGCATATCATCCACAGACTGATGGACAATCAGAGCGAACGATTCAGATTCTCGAAGACACGTTAAGGGCATGCATGCTAGCTTTCATGGGGTCTTAGGAGGATCATTTGCATTTGGCGGAGTTTGCTTATATCAACAGGTGCCAAGCTAGTATTAAGATGGAGCCTTTTGAAGCTTTGTACGGAAGGAAGTGTAGGTCTCCCTTATGTTGGGACGATATTGATGATAGGTGACTATTGGGACCAGAAATTATAGTTCAGATAGTGGAGAAAATTAAGGTCATCCGTGAGGGTCTCAAGGAAGCTCAGGATAGACAGAAATAATGGACAGATTTGAACAGAAGGCCGCTGGAGTTCAAGGCTAGAGATAAGGTATTCTTGAAGATATCTCGAATGAGAAGTGTAATTAGATTTGGTAGTCGGGGGAACCTAAATCCCAGGTTCATTTTGGACCTTTTGAGATTTGGAGAGACTAGGGAAAGTGGCTTATACACTTGCATTACTCCCATCCTTGGATGGTGTGCATGATGTCTTTCACGTTTCTCAGTTAAGGAGGTATGTCTAAGATGACAATCATGTTTTAAATCATACTAAGTTAGAGCTTAGGCCAGATTTATCCTACACTAAAAGACCTATGGTTATTCTGGACCGGACCACCAAAGAACTGAAGAAGTAGATCATTCCACTTGTTCTTGTGTCTTAGGGCAAGCGATCTCAGGGAGAAACAACGTGGGAACGAGAGGACATTATTCGCGATCGCTATCCTGACCTATTTCAGGATGATTAGGTAACTCCTTTCTTCCTCTTGAATTTAAATTTTGATGACGAAATTTTCTTATTAGGTGGGTAGATTGTAATACTCTTTTCGTGCAATACCCAAAATAAAATAAAATAAATAAAATAAATAAACTTTTAAAAAAATATAGTAATAATAATAAAAATGTATTTGTGTGCTTAACTTGTTTATCCAAGTTTCGAACTCATGTTCTTTATCAAATCCTAATATCTAAATCATAATGCCACATTGGCGTTTGGTTAGGTAGGTGATCTAATTTATTTAAGCAAACCCAAAGTCAAATTTAAATTTCAAATCCCAACTGAAAGATCTCATGAAATTCTTATTAATCTTTATCTTAACAACTTGATTTCTTCTGTTAAAACCTACGTGTTAAAAATATCCAAACCTAAAGATATTATCATCACTCTCTTCCTGCTTCTTAAAGAAGAAAAAAAGAACGACGACAGGAAAAAAAACTCAGATCCAAATTTCTTCATTCTCCCTTCACCTCTCTCCTTGGAATCGATCGTGACGGAGGAACGTGTCTGAGGTGTGAAGATTGAAGAGCAGGATAAGGATTCAATCCAAGTAAATAAATCAAAATTTTTATGAATTTAAAATTTATTGAAGTATTATGATTAAATTCCTCTTTCCATGAATTTTTTATCAAGAATTCTTATCTACAGATTTAGATAAAATTAATTTGTATGAACTAGAATTTAATGATATATCATGTTTAAAATTCTTTTTATGAAACTTAAATCTCCCCTAAGATCTAAATTAATTTGTATGAACTAGAATTTAATGATATATCATGTTTAAATCTCTCTTTTCATGAAACTTTAATCTCATCCAAAAACATAAATAAAATAAATTTGTACGAATTAAAATTTTTAATTAAATTGAAATATCATGCTTAGATTTCTCTTTTCATGAATCTTTTCTTCAGTAAAAACCTCACCTTTAGCTAAATAATTTATATAAAAGTAATATATCATTACACTAATAGAAAATTTTTAAAACAAAAATTCTGAAATATTAAAAGAAAAGGAATTTGTTTGGATTAAAAGTTTACATATTTATAATTTTTTCATCAATAAAATTTGGAACTCACCTTAATAATCTAATTGAATATATAGAGTAATGTACCCATATATTATTTAATGGAGAAGTTTTAGAAGAATTTTCAAATTTTGAAAAAAAAAGGCGAAGAAAATATTCTAAAAAAAAAATTTTGGAGATTGCGCTCGGCCAAAGGCCGAGAGCAGCGGGTCTGTGAAGACATATCCTGCCCCTATTTGGCCAAGCCCAGTGGCCTGGGTCGTCACTAGGCCAGGCAAACAAAAAATAACGACTGAAGGGCTTGCTCTCGGCCAGGGCCCTTGGGCCGCCCGGCCTGGGTGCAGACAGCACCCGGGCTTGGCTTATTGGGTCAGGCCAGTGGCCTGGGCCTCTACTGGCCCAAGCCAAGAAAAGAAGAAAAAATAATTTTGGGCCTGCTCTCGGCCAGGCCGAGAGGAGATCCTTGGGGCCTGGCTTATTGGGCTATGCCAGAAAACAGAAAGCAAAACAAAAAAAAGAATATAAATTTCTGAAGCTCAGTTTCAGAAATCCCAAATACAGTTTAGCCCACTGATTTTGAGTTCTATTCTATTTGAACCCGACTCAGATAAAAAAAAACCGACCTGTTAACTTCTTGAAAAATAATTTATTGACTAGATAAAAATTTTAAAAAAATAAATAAATATAGAAATAAATATTTAGATGACCCTTAAAACCTAAAAAAAAAATTTTGGGAGTATTTACATGTCATATTACGTAACCACTGCCTTCTAAGTTGAAATCTGCTATTTCAACATTCAGATCCATTAAGGAATTTTCATGTTTTTAACCATTTAAACCCAACAAAAATAAGAAAATAAAATCTAAATAATATTATAAACTCAGTACATCATCATACAACCTAATTTTAAGATCTGGACCATTCGTATTTAATTAAAAATTACTAAATAACATCAATAGAATATCTTATATAAAATTTGATAAATTGTAATTCGAATACATTAATGTAGATTTCTTCAAATTGGTAATTAGACGTGTGATAAACCCAGGTAAGTGTTCTTTTACTCACTTTATAAGTATTGTTTTTGTTTATTATGAAATGTCTGTTTATTTCTATTATTAAATGACAAATTATTAAATTGATTGTTGAATTTTCAAGTAATTAGAAAATTGTTAAAAATTGTAAGATGGTGAGATGTTAGTATATTATAAAAATGACTATTATTTATCTGAAATCACAAGATACTATTGTACTAGATCATAATGACCCCAAGATGGGTTATGTTACCAAAGTCACTAGGAGGTTTATATTATTCTACTGTTACACTGTAATTACTATTGTTATTATTTATGCTTAGTGATTTATATGACATGATTCTTAGATAATTTACACCGGGTGGGAATTGATAGAGGAGAGGTATCAATATTTTGAGTGGACCTAGAATATAGGTTGCGCAGCCGAAATACGGTTCCACTGCAAGGTTCTAGGGGATGACTGACATTCCATTTGTTATTGTTATATTACTATACTGTTCCACATTGATACTGTGTGTACTGTTTACTGTTACTGACTGCCTAGCGGTAGGGCCTGGTTTAGCGCCAGGCATCTGGGCCGTGGTTCCGGATATGCACGGAACCCACCTAAAACTCAAATTTCTGTCTCCAACTATCGGTTTCAAATGACAAGACAACAAGAATAGACATACACAAATATCTTGATAACATGACTCTATACATGATAGATATCATTTATTAAATAGTCGTATAGTGTATATTATTGTGCTTTATTTTGATTCTTATATGTTGGATATTAGTATGTTAACTATATCTGACAATGCATGTGTTGTTATATTTTGCATGTTTCTTCCATCTCGCTTAGGTCGCTATTGACGACCATGAGTTTGTTTGCTCAGGTTCTGATTCAGGGACTCCACAGGACCACGAGTACTTCGAGCACATTGCTGATCTCTAGTAGGCGGATTTTTATTCTCGTTATGTGAGAGACTTTATGGTTCTTTTCCCTATTTTATTTTGTTGTAATAAGTGAAACCTTTGGGACATTGAGTGTTTGGTTTCTTGCAGCTGGAATAATTAATAAACCTTATTATTTGAATTAATGTTCTGAGGATTAACGTATTTGTTTTGAAAATACGTCGCCGGCTCTCGTCACGTACCCCTTTCTATGAGTATTATGGTTGTGGGGCGTGACAAAGAAGTTTTGATCATGTGGAAACCTACACCATTGGAAGCAACTTCATGGGAGCCTTATCGGTCAGTCGCAAAGAAATTTCCGACATTCTACATTGAGACAAGGTCAATTTCAAGTGGGGAGAATTGCAGTAATCATTTGCAGATGATCACAGCCAGGTCGTCGGTAGCAACAGAGGTAGATCAGCAGCAGTGGCAGCATGTCAGAATATCTGAATAGAAGAATCAATTAAACCGTTGAGCATCATCAAGAGCCGCTGATGAGATCTTAATTAAATCAGGGCCATTCGATCCTACTTAAAAGAAGAAGAGAACTCGGGTGCGGGTGGGTGTGTTAGACATCCGCACCAAAAGCCCAAACCTATTAATAACTGCCTAACGGCCTCGAAGCTTGTATAAAAGAGGGAGAAACAGATTCCTTTCTTCTTCATGTACGATTTGTTAATAGAATTCCATTGTAGTTCTTCTAAACTCTGAAACTAGGGTTTGGTGACCACATTCACCATTATCAGTGAAAATCATCTCTGTTGCGTCCATTCTTTTGCCTGTCTTCGTTCAAATTGCAGATTCCATGGCTCGTCGGAACAAGGCCAAGGGTCCTCCGGCGGCTCTGGGCGAAGAAAACGCTTCAGTTGAAGTCACATGTCCGTGGTTGGGCTGCGGTTTTGTTTAAAAACAAAACAAAATAAAATAAAAAGCAGGCAATAAAAAAAAAAGCGAACAAGATGCTCCCATTAGTTTAGCGGAGAGCACACTCCAAAAGCGAACCAAGATGCAGAAAGGACATTTAGCCCTAATTATTTTGCAAGTCCTGTCTCTAGATATTTTCATGGCTGACACGTCTTCACCAAGGCTCCCATTAGTTTAATGGAGAATCGAACCAATGGCTGCAGGAAGGACATTTAGCCCTAATTATTTTCTTAATCCTGTCTCAAGATATTTTCATGGCTCACCCTCCCAAAGGACGCGGACACGTCTTCACCAATGCTCCCATTAGCTTAATGGAGTGCACACTCCAAAAGCGAACCATTGGATGCAAAAAAGACATTTAGCCCTCATTATTTTACGAGTCCTGTCGCTAGATATTTTCATGGCTCTCTCTCTCTCTCTTCTCTCTCTCTCTCACCCCCATCTCCTGTGCAGAGACATCGTGGATGCAGGATGAACTGAAATTGTTATTATATGCTGTTCTTTTTAGATATTTTGCCGTTCCTCATGGCCCTTGGGACCAATTGCCATTTGAAAAAGCGTATTTACAAATGAATATGGCCTTGGGAATGAAGATGACACGTTCCTCTGCTCATTATTCAATCTTTGAGAAATTATTCTTCCTCCTAGATATTTTTGAAGAGCCCTTCTCTCTCTCTTTCTGTTTTTGTCCTTCGGCCCCCTCCCTCCCTCTCGTTAAATACATCTCCATGCCAGATTCAATCTCTTCACCCTTCTCTTCTTCTTCTTCTTCTTCTTCTTCTTCTTCTTTCTTCTCTGTGATGGGATGTTTCGGGAGGCCGGTCGAGGACTCGGCACAGTTACAGGTGAAGAACAATTCTCCATCCATCTTTAATACCATTTTGCACTAGGAATGTTTAGCTTCAATATGCGCGGGCACCATATGACCATTTCCTCTTGGAATGCATCACACTGGTTATGTTCTTGACTCTTCGGATACAAATATTTTCTTGGTGAATGTCCTTCTTGCTAGTTGGTGATGTTTCAAGATTTTAATTGTACCATGGCACATGACATATCATTTTCTTCTTGTTAACTTGTGTGATCTATTGAAACAAATTTCGAATTAATGCAATAGCTATTTCACCTTCATCATCGGTTAGATAAGAAAATGCTCATGCGTGCATGGGTAAAAAGTTTTAAAAACACTCAATCTAGTAGAGCAACACGAAGAAAGCTGATGAGAGGTCTGCATATCTAATTTCATATTTAGTTATTCCCTTTTCACTTTGCTTTCTGATGTGGGATTACAGGGTTAGGACTTTATTTAGGCTTGCAGATGGTCTCGGCCCAAAAATAGAAGTTGCTAGGTGTTGCTCAATCTTTATACTTATGCCATTTACTTCTGATTTTACATTCTGGGCAGAAGCAGTACACATATTCATGATATTGTTATTGACACCCACCTAGTTAATTTTATCCCCAAATGCCTTTTACATTTTCTAGTGAATCTCACTTGTGTAGGTTGCGTCAGTTGAAAACATGTATATCTTATTGTTCTTCCTCTCTTGTTTTTGTATTATTTTTGGTTATGAATGCACTTCTATGTATAACATATTGCAATTGTATCTGATTCTAAAGCTTAAAGTCTTTGAAAAATGTTTGATATTTGGTAGTTCAGACATCTAAATGGGCAAAATATGAAATAAATGAAATATTTCATTTTTCCTAACCTATTTCTACTCTACTCTATAAGCCCTATATCTGATATATTCTAATTTTTTTTGAACTGCATCACCAGTTCTTGAAGAAGGAGGCAATTGGTTTGAGGCAACAACTGTATAACTTGCGAGAAAAATGAATGGTATATCATCTTTCTTTGATCATAATCTGGTGAATACATGGGATGCAATTGATATTTATCAGCATATGAAAAGTTATCTTAAACATTTTAATGATTTAGGCTAAATTTGTATATCATTTATGAATGCGGTTAGGGACCTCTTAACTTAATTTCGTAATATGTTGACTTCATTTGCAAGATGGGAAACCCTATTAATGGGGTTTAATTCATGATTACTGGATTTGCTCAGGCTAAGTCAATCTAGAAACAAGGACACCTTGTAATATTATCATAAAGTATTTTGCCATGAAGAAAATAACCTTAAATTTTCTTTGGTGTATCTCTCTATGATCATTGATATGTTGAAGGTGAGATGAAATTTGAAAATGTAGAATATGATTTCTCCTATTTGTTGCCTTGCCTTCCACTGTCTTAACTTTACTTCACTGTCTGTTTATTTTTTTGAGGGAAACTTCACTGTATCTATTTTTTTTTCATGATATTGTGGCATTTTCATGATACAAGCAGTCACTATGTTCAATATATATTTTTCTTACTGTGGCAGTTGCTTAAGGAGGATGTATGCTACCTGATAGAGTTATTATAGCCTCTTTTTAAGTGAAGCTATTCCTTTTTCAGTATTTCAGGGGGAATGCCCAATATTTTTTGGGGCACGCATGCTCCTTTGTTTTCTCTCAACAGCATGTTATATTGGTGTTTGAACTTAACTGTTAATTATCTATCTTATTTATTTGGTAATTGAACTAACCAAAACTCAAGCTAATGATATTAAAAAGCATGGCATAACCAATGGTTATCTGAGTTTACGCTCAGCCTTCAATTGACCATCAAGAAGCTTCTGCTTCAAGTTGTACTTAACTCATGGTGTGTGACATTGTGGAAATGTTTCTAACCAAATAAGTTGTCAAGTTTATGGAAATTTCTGCTTATTCTTATGTATTTATTTAGTTTTATGGAAATTATTTCTACTATCCGTTGTTGTCATCTATCTTTAAATTAATCTATTAATTTTGGATGCTTATTTATCTGTAACACTTATTGCTTTAAAGCTAGAAGTACATGTGTTCGTTTTTTTTCCTTTTCTTTCTTTCTTTTTTTTAATTTTTGTTGATATCTATCTGCTACAACCATGATTACTTAAAGCTGTTGGAATATCAAATAAAAATGTCTTTTTTGGAAGATGATGAGTCATCATCAATTATCATCAAGTGAGTCATCATCTTTTATTAGAAAGATTGAAGAGTCATCATTATCAATTTAGAAACGATGAGTCATCATCAATTAGGAGTCATCATCAAGTGAGTCATCATCAATTTGGAGGTTGCTATTCTTGAATTTGGAGGTTGCTATTCTTGTAAGTTTTGAAGCCTATAAAAGACCATGTACCTCTTTGTTTTTGTATCAAGCAATAAAGCAAGCAAGTAAGAAAAAAAAGTTGCTCTCCTCTTAAAATTTTAGATTATAGTATATTAGTCCGTAGACTAGTATACAACAATTGGTATCAGAGCCAGTTCAATTTTTGTTTCCTCTTCTCCTCATGGCCTCCACCAACAATCTCATCAATATTGTTGGGATTTGGGTCGAACAAATAGTCCCACATCGGCTAGACGTGGGGATGGTCTTAAGAATATAAGGATTTGGGCAAATCCACCTAAAAGGCTAGTCTTTTGGGATGGAGCCCCGAGTCCTTCACGTGGTATCAGAGTCATGCCCCGAACTTAGTCGTGTGTGTAGGTAATGTTTGACGATGTAGATCCCCCAATGGCGCAAAGGCGCAATGAGCCTGCCCACCCCACTGGCGCAAAAGGCGCAATAGGCCCCTGTGAAGCTATTTGGTTGCGGAACATTTTAAAAGAATTGGATCATCCACAAGAAGAAGCAACTATAATATTTGTGGACAACAAATCAGCCATCCAACTTGCAAAGAACCCAGTACATCATGGGAGGAGCAAACATATAGATAGACGATTTCATTTTCTCAGAGACCATGTAAACCAGAAAACTGTGGAGCTGGAGTATTGTCATACCATGGAGCAAGTAGCAGATATTTCACCAAACCATTGCCTATTGAACCTTTCAGAAGGCTAAAAGAAATGCTCGGTAGGGGGTGTGTTGGAATATCAAATAAAAATGTCTTTTTTGGAAGATGATGAGTCATCATCAATTATCATCAAGTGAGTCATCATCTTTAATTAGAAAGATTGAAGAGTCATCATTATCAATTTAGAAACGATGAGTCACCATCAATTAGGAGTCATCATCAAGTGAGTCATCATCAATTTGGAGGTTGCTATTCTTGAATTTGGAGGTTGCTATTCTTGTAAGTTTTGAAGCCTATAAAAGGCCATGTACCTCTTTGTTTTTGTATCAAGCAATAAAGCAAGCAAGCAAGAAAAAAGTTGCTCTCCTCTTAAAATTTTAGATTATAGTATATTAATCCGTAGACTAGTATACAACAAAAGCAACATGTAATTTCAAATCTGACACCAGAGTTATTTGCAGCATTATAATTTATAACTCATGGATGAGTTTTCTTGATGACAAGAAATAATAAATTTAACACAAAAAATACCCTCAAAGTTTGTCCATATGATAGAATCGGCCACCATTAATCTTTAAGTTACACAAGTGGTTGGTTGAGTGCTTTGTTAGCACAAGAAGAACTAGAAATATGAGGAGAGAAGCAAGGAGCAAGAACACAAAAATTTCTTTTCTATCAAACTCTTGCTCATTCTTTTCATTCAAGGATGACAACACTATTTATAGACTCCTAATGACTCTTGAGATTCCACACACATTGGAATTCCACACACAATGACTCTTAAACTTCCTCACAATGACTCTTGGTAATTACAAACTACATAATGCATTTGACCTCTCATCTCCTTAATTAATATTGTATTGGGAACTCCAAGGGACTTTGTTTGAGTTTATCTTTCAACAAATTCCTCCCTTAAACTCAAACATTTTTCATCCTTCATTCCAATCATCTTCTTGCAATTTTCGAATAGCGCTGTTGGTAGCGGCTTTGTAAAGATATCTGCCACTTGATCACGACTCACAACGTGACTCAGTCGCACTTCACCTTTCTTCACATGTTCCCGTATGAAATGGAAACGAACATCTATATGTTTACTCCTTTCATGGTGCACCGGATTCTTTGCCAACTCAATTGCTGATTTGTTGTCAACTCGTATTTCGGTCACTTCGTTTTGCTGGAGTTTTAGCTCACATAGCAAATTTCTCAGCCAGATTGCGTGACACACGCACCATGATGCTGCCACATATTCTGCTTCGCATGTTGATAAGGTTACTATTGGCTGCTTCTTTGAGACCCATGTGAAAGCTGTGTCTCCCATATAAACACATATCCCGATGTGCTTTTTCGATCATCTATATCTCCGCACCAATCACTGTCGGAGTAACCCACCAGTTTGTATTCATGTGTCTCCGAGTAGAATAACCGAGTGATACAGTTCCTCGAATGTATCGAAGAATCCTCTTGATAGCCTTCAAATGTGAGTATTTCGGTTCCTCCATGAACCGACTCACTATCCCGACACTATATGCAATGTCAGGCCTTGTGCTTGTGAGATACCGTAGGCTCCTAACTAAGCTCCGGTATTTGTTTGCATCCACTCGATCTCCTTCATCAAATTTTGAGAGTTCGCACCAAGTTCCATCGGTGTTGCTACCGGGTTGCAATCTCCATCTTGTTTTTCTTCAAAATGTCTTTTGCATACGCCTCTTGGGACACAAATATTCCCGATTTTCCTTACTTAACCTCAAGACCAAGAAAATACTTCATCAGCCCCAAATCTGTCATCTCGAACTCCCGAGTCATCGCTTCTTTGAAGTCTTTTATCATCTCCTCATTATTCTCCATGAATATGAGATCATCAACATAAAGAGCAACAAACAGCAAGTTACCTTTTTTTCTCTTCACGTATAATGCATGCTCATGAGGACATTGCATGAACCTGTTCCCTTTGAGATAGGTGTCGATTCGGGTATTCCATGCTCGCGGCGCTTGCTTCAGCCCATATAGCGCCTTCTTTAACTTCAACACTTTTTTCTCCTTCCCGCTTTCATGTATCCAGGAGGTTGCTCCACATATACTTCTTCTTCAAGCACACCATTTAAAAATGCTGACTTCACGTCCATTTGATAGATTGGCCACTTGAATTGTGCTGCTTGGGATATAAGAAGCCGAATTGTCTCCATCCTCGCGACTGGAGCAAAGACTTCATCATAATCAATCCCAGCCTTTTGTCTATAACCTTTTGCTACTAGACGTGCCTTATATCTTTCTATCTCACCTTGGGCATTCATCTTTTTCTTATACACCCATTTTACTCCTATGTGTTGATGTCCTTTCGGCAGCTCCACCAACTCCCAAGTTTCATTTCTTTCAATAGCACTTATTTCTTCATCCATCGCGGCTTGCCATTTCTTATCTCTCACTGCTTCTTCAAAAGTGATATTCTCAGCATCCGCTAGAAGACATACCAAGTGTACTTCGCTGTTGTCTCGTATAGATCTTGCAAGCTTCGCATCTTCGGTTGTCTTGGTTCTTCTTCATCATCAGATGTCGGAGGGCTTGTCTGTTTGATTATCGGTGCAGAGGTTGATTCTTCTATTTCTTCCTCCTGCGTTACCTCTTTTTTGTTATTCCAATCCCATGCGCTTTCTTCATTCACTTGCACATCTCGGCTTACAACCACCTTTTCTTCGATCGGGTCGAATAACTTGAAAGCTTTTGTCTTCTCGTCATACCCGATGAACACGTACTTCTTACTCTTGTCATCTAGCTTGGTTCTTCTTTGATCCGGTACGTGCGCATAGGCCACACTACCGAATACTCCCAAATGTGATACGGTTGGTTTTCGTCCGCTCCAAGCTTCCTGGGATGTTTGATCTCCCATCTTCGCATGTGGGCACCGATTTTGCACATACATAGCACATTGCACCGCTTCTGCCCAAAATTCTTTTGGCATGTTTTTGCTCTTCAACATCGACCGAACCATATCAAGAATAGTCCGGTTTTTCCTCTCGGCCACACCATTTTGCTGAGGTGAGTATGGTGCAGTCAAGAATCTTCTGATTCCTTGTTCCTCGCAGTAGCTTTTGAAAGCAGTTGACATGTACTCTCCGCCTCTGTCCGATCGTAAGGCCTTGATATAAAGACCAGTTGTCTTCTCTACTTACATCTTGAATTTCTTGAACACCTCGAGTGCCTCGGACTTTTCTTTCATGAAGTAAAACCCAAGTCTTCCTTGTGTAGTCGTCAATAAAGGTAATAAAGTACCTCTTCTCACTGAATGACTTAGGTGTGATCGGTCCACATATATCGGTATGTACCAACTCGAGAGAACTCCTTGCACGATATTCCGCCCTTTTCTGAAAAGTATTCCTTGTTTGCTTGCCAAGTACACACCCTTCGCAAAATTTCTTGGTGTAGTCCATATCTGGTAACCCGTGGACCATATGCTTCTTTGCTAATTCTGTTAGGCCGCCATAATGTAAGTGTCCAAACCGCAAGTGCCACAACGAGACTTTGTCATCCATGTTGACTTGCAAGCACCTTTCTCGCACACTTCTCAAGTTGAGTTTGAACATCCGATTCTTGGCCATCTCCACTCGTGCAAGTAACCGGCCTACTTTGTCATTCAAGTGTAACATTCGATCTTTCATGAAGATCGAATATCCCTTCTCTAATAGTTGGCCCATGCTAAGGAGATTACTTTTAATGTCAGGCACATAGTAGACATCCTCAATTGTCCCTTCTTTGCCATCCTTTTGAGAAAAGCGTATTTTTCCTCGGCCTTTGACTTGAACCTTCGACGCATTTCCAAATGACACGTGCCCATCTTCTATCTCTTGGATCTCCATAAAGAGATGTTTGTGCCCACTCATGTGATTGCTAGCGCCTGTATCGAGATACCAGACCGAGTCGCTATCAGGAATAATGTCTTTATAGGCCATCATGAGAACACCATCGTCTCTTATCTTCTCTTCCGTGACTAGTTTCGCATTTTCTTCTATCTTTTTGTCGGAGTAGCACTCTTTTGCGTAGTGTCCATATTTGCCGCATTTGTAGCACTGGACATTTTGACGATTTGACCGGCCGCCTCTACCACGACCGCGTCCTTGACCACGCCAATTTTGTTGGCTTGGCTGGTCCTTTTCTTTCGAGTTGTCTCCGCGTCCGCAGCCTCTACCGTGACCACGACCTCCACAGTCGCGTCCTCGACCACGCCAGTTTTGCTGGGCATACATCGTCTTGTCCTCCTTGATAGTTGCCTTAGATTGTAAGGCCTCTTCGAGTAGATCTTGTTTCTTCTTCTTCCGTTACTCATGCGCCTCGAGAGAACCGGTGAGATCATCTATAGTCATCTCCTCCAGATTCTTCGACTCCTCAATTGCGCATACAACATTTTCGAAATTCTCGGTCAATGACCGCAGAATCTTCTCCACGACCCTTGAATCGGTTATGGTTTCTCCATTGCGTTTGAGTTGATTCACCACCGTTTGTACACGCGTGATGTAGTCAGATACTCCTTCTGACTCCTTCATTTTCATGGCCTCCAATTCACCTCGTAGAGTTTGAAGCCGCACTTGTTTAACACGGTCGGCGCCTTTGAAGACTTTTTGCAAAATCTCCCATGCCTCCTTCGAAGTTGCCGCACTAGCAATCTTCTCGAATCCCGACTCATCTACCGCTTGGAATAAGAAGTAGAGAGCGGTCTTGTCTTTCGTGCGCGTTTCTTTCAACGCCTTTAACTGATTCGGCGTCATGTTATCAGTAGTAGCCGGCTCTGTGTAGCCATTCTCAACTACTTCCCACGCGTCTTGTGCACCAAGCAACACCCGCATCTGAATGCTCCAATTGTCATAGTTCGTCTTTGTGAGGCGTGGTAGCGGCATCTGCCCAGCGGTGTAGGCTTTTGTCCCAGCGGTGTACTCCCGGAATTTGCCATGGCTGTCACCGACGGTCTTCACTTTCAGCACTTGTCTTTGCTTTCGGTACTTAGTTTCGCCTTCGCACTTAATTTCGCCTTCGGCAACTTGTCTTCGCCTTCACCTTTAGCACTTGTACTCGCCTTCGCCTTCAGCACTTGTACGAAGTGGTAGGGGTGGTCTTCTCCAAGCTTCAAGCTTCACAATGGGAATCACCTCCCAAAGAAGCTTCAAGCTTCACCTTGCTTCAAGCTTCAAGCTTCACAATGGGAATCACCTCCCAAAGAAGCTTCAAGCTTCACCTTGCTTCAAGCTTCAAGCTTCACAATGAGAATCACCTCCCAGAAGCTTCAAGCTTCACCTTGGCTCTGATACCAATTTGTTAGCACAAGAAGAACTAGAAATATGAGGAGGAGGAGCAAGGAGCAAGAACACAAAAATTTCTTTTCTATCAAACTCTTGCTCATTCTTTTCATTCAAGGATGACACACTATTTATAGACTCCTAATGACTCTTGAGATTCCACACACATTGAAATTCCACACACAATGACTCTTAAACTTCCTCACAATGACTCTTGATAATTACAAACTACATAATGCATTTGACCTCTCATCTCCTTAATTAATATTGTATTGGGAACTCCAAGGGACTTTGTTTGAGTTTATCTTTCAACATGCTTGTATGGTGGTCTTTGTAACAGTTCTAGCAACCCATAAAATTCTTTGTGACTTGATCTTTAAAATTAAAACAACACATAAGATCCCTATTATTCGACAATTGTCTCTGAAACTTGCACAGTTTAGTTGATTCCCCACGAAAGTAGTAGTAACTCTTAGATGTTTATCAGTCTAGCTGTGGCCTCAATTTTTCTTATTGTCTGTTATTCTTATATGATGGGGTTTGTCTCATTTCTCTTGGCTAATTCCGTGCCTATGCTCAATGCAATTTATAGAAATTCAATTCATGGTATATTCTAGCTATATTAACCTTCTTTTTAGAATCTTTTTGTTTGGCTATTTGGTGCATATTCCTCATAGATGAATGTAATTCATTATTGAAATGTATCAGCCTCAACTTCTCTTAGAATTTCCTAGTCTAGGATAGCTTGGAGGTTTCATCCTTGGTTGCATGACACCAAATGCCTAATCAAGAAGCTAGGTTGATAATAGTCCATCTAATAATATAGGTTTTCATATGTAGGCTTAGCAGGTTCAATACAAAGCCCCTCTCTCATTAACTAATTACTTGGCCAAGAATTTGAAACCAAGATTCATAGCATTAAAACTTCAGGTTGTTAACCGCAAGAATAATCATGCCTTTATTCTAATAATCTTGGGATCAGCTATGTACATCCTTATTTTTTTGTTTACATTCAGCTCTATTAAGGGTTATCTTCTTTGTTACATGAAAAACTGACATATGAAGTTTTATTTCCTCAATCCATGTTATTTGAGGTCTGGTCTAATAACAGGTTAAATTAAGGCTTAAGAGAGTTTAACCTGCCTTTATGTTGCCAAACAAATTTTTATCAATAGGGTTAAAATAACCCTGGCCCACACACAGGATACATGTGTTAATCTGACTTAAGAGGGATTTACAGCCCCGCTTCTCCCTCAACTATCTTTTAACCTGGTTAAAGCCACCAAATTAATAAGCTCTAAAACGTGCATGAAGATTTAGTTAAACCCCATATAAAATTTAACCCTTCCAACCCTTTGTCCTTAACATGGGTTAATAAGAAGTTTCAACCCATTGCCATGTAGTGCCTTAGATCCACTACTCTATTTTGCTAGAACTATTATGATCTTGTTACTCATAAACGGAGCTCTTATTAGTCTCTCCTGAACATATTTAATCATCTCAATATATTCTCCATCATTTTGTACTCAACTCAAGTTATAACTTGTATGTTTTTATGGATACACTCATTTCTTATCCTATTTCAGTGTAGATGGTTATTTTGTTGCCATAAAACCCTTACATCCTACTTGTTAGAAAATGTTCAATCCCGATCCTTCTCTTCAGTGCATCCCAGTGGTAGCTATTATTTGTTAGTTGTGTACATTATTCAGTTGATAGGTCCTTCCAGCTTACTTGGTTACAACCATCAGTTACATAGGACAGACTTAGTTTCATTACCTTTTCAGGTTTTTTTTTTAAAGGTTCATAGAGTAGGTGTTTGACCCTTCTTTGTTTTTGTTATTTTCTACTATTATCATGAACATTTTGTGTCTGGCTCTGCTCCTCCTTGACCCCTACTTGGCTTCACTCACTCTGCTTTCCTCACTTTACTGTTCGTTTAATTAAGGCTTTATAACTAGAAAGCCGGCATTGGTGAATGATATTTGCTGTCAATGATCAGTTGTTATGATGAATGCCAAAAACCCTATTACCTGGGCTAATAAACAAAATGTTACGTATTGATCATGAAGAATAATTTATCCCTTTGCTAATTTATATCTTAAAGTGAAGTATCACTTGATACATTATTATTTCAGACTTTAAACTTTATAGGGCATGCTATGTACTGGCTAATGTTACACAGTAAAGTAAAAAAAAACTGCTAGAACAATGATACATGTTTTTTTTTGTTTCTTTCGGATACTTGAGAATGGATGTATTTTAACATGTTGCTTTATTTTGACTGTAATCTAGGTCCAGGATATTGTACCAATCATTTTATTGTAAGTTATGCAATTGCTGCCTCAAGCTCGCTGCCTCCCTCTACCAGAACTAGTAAGTACTACACTTCAGCTTTTGTCTATATATGAAGAGCACACAATGGCAGGTAATTTCAAATTATGTTCTATATCATGTTGAACTATTTTAGAATTTTGAAACCTGAGTGGATGTTGGGAAACTTAACAGAAAATGCTCTTCGACTTCTATCAGATGAAGCAAATTTTTATTTAGGGGAGCTATTTGTATGTAATTTTCATCAGTTGACACTTGAATGGGCATGAGATAGTTATACAAGGCTTTGACTAAAAGCATTTGATAAATGATTGCAAATATGTGGTTTGTTTCTCCGATTTTAATATGTTTGAGGTAATGCATAGGTTAGTTTCATTACATTCTAGTGTTGCATGTACGGTTGTTAATGGTCTTGGGAAGTTTCAAGGCTCAGCTCAGTAAAAGCTTGCTTAATTAGACTTCTTGTAATGGCTTTTAGTTCAGAAGTTAGGGGTTAGAACTTTTTGGGATTAAGATCTTTTCAGATGTTTGAACTTTTTGGCATGTAATAGGTATGAACAGTGTGTGTGCGCGCGCGCGTGTGAAGCCTTTGCTCCATCCTACTATCTCAAAAAAAAGGATAATAATAACATAATTAGACTTGTTGTCACCTACACAAGCTGATTTTGAATAAAGACCTGAGCTCACTGTAAGAGAAGATGGAGCTTGGGCATGGTTGGGGCTAGATTTATATTCAACCTTGGGCTCTTGGCTCCTTGATTTCTTAGGCTTGGTATACTTGGATGAATGATTACACCATTTTGTTACACTTTTATACTCTTACTTATCTGTTTTTTTTCATAAATAATATTACTCGGATATTTTTAGTGTTTTGTGCAGAAGATAGATTTTGAATAAAGAATAAAGAAAAGAAGATCAAACGATGGACTTTTACAAGCTCAAAGCCCAATTACATCGACTCAGATCAAATCAAATCAAAGATTGGGGGATAAAGAGATGACATTAAATCAAATCAAAAAAAATATAGAGAATCAAGTGAAGTTAAAGATTGTGAAAGATTTTCATTTGTTTTTATCTTTGTACCTGTCAAAAATTGTGTAAGATTTTCACTATATTTATTTTTTTATTTGTACCCCTCTCTTTAGACTATAAAAGGAGAAGAATTCTAAGAAACAAAACCCGAAAACACAAGGAGACAAGTAATTTTGACGCTCTTTAAACAAAGAACTATTGCTTTCTCTTGCTCTTCTTCTCCAAGTTTCTTAAAAATTTGTAGATTCTGGGAGTTTCTTACTATTTTTCAAGTTCATGTTTGTAAGTTTCTTTCAATTAATAATTTTTTTAGTTGATCAATTTTTGTTCTTCTTTCATGAATTCATTTTGCTATTATTTATGTATTGTTCTTGATCTTATAATGAGTAGTTAAATCTTAAAAAATATATATTAAACGAAACTAAATTAGTAACTTGTTAACTCTTCTAAATCTCTTTATTTTTATGTTTTAGTAAAATTAGACACAAGATTATGTTAGGTTTAAAATAAAATAATTCTTAAATAATCAAGACTTTAATAGATTATATATTGTTAAAATAATAATCTATTCTTGATATTGAAAATCTAGGGTTATGATATTTATATTTAGTTAATTTTGATTTATATTTTTTATAGTTATTGATTTAATCAAAATTGACCGGTTATTACAAATCATGTATAATATATGCTTTAAGAAAATAAATTGATAATTACAATGGTGATTCTTAGAGAGATCTAATTAGTTTTCATATTACTAATCTTGTGGATTCAAATCTAGATACTTATTCTTTCTCAAATTGCTAGATACATCTAAAACAACAAACATCTTTTCTTTATTTCCCAGTTCATCTAAATAGATTGTTAAACTAGATATTACCATCTTTCTTGAGTATTCAATCCGCAAAGTATTACGACTAGACACTGTACGCGCGCTTATGATAACAAATTAGAATTCACATCAATAAATTCACATCCTAGTTTCACATCATTTTAATTGCATTTCAAATTGCTTTGTGGTGTAATGTATTAAATTAATAATATTTCAACCATTCCCTAAAGCATAAGAAAGACCTCTTTGGACACTCCACCTTAAATGGTAACATGAATGTCTCAACAAGACTTGAGCCAAGATTTAGAACCTACTTCAATCTCTAAAAACGTATGTGTGTTTTTTGACTTCATTTTTTTGGGTATGATAGTTAAGGTTAGTAGGGATAATAACAAATTAAAGTAGGCGAGTAGATGTATTTTGGCGTCTCTAAATAAGTGTTAGCAACGGGATGTATGTAATATTGATCAGCAACTACTCTCTTGAGGCTAAAATGGTGGTTATTGGTGTGAATTTTTTTATTTTTTTGAAATGTTAAAGTTTCAGGATATCCCAGAGTACCCAACTCTATTACAGATAAATCTGCGCAGTGATTATCCAGCCTCCAGACTAATCTCTAGGTGTCCACAAAGCGAATTGAGCCAGCAGTTACTGGGGAGCAAACCCAGTGTTTTACCGTCCAATCCACCTAAGGGAGGCTTTGAACTCGTGACCACTTGGGAGTAAACCAAGTGATCATGCCACTAGGCGTTATTGGTGTGAAGTTACAATAATAACCCCCCATACTTACATTATTTTGTATGTACCCAAAAGTTTACCACCCAGAACTGGTGCCTGGTGGCTAAAATTGTCATTACTCAATTCTTCAAGTATTCAAGGTTAAAAAGAGAGAGTATAACTTTGGCAACATATACACTAGTTACTTAGATTGTAAATGGGCCGGATAAGTTCGCCTGCTCTGCGTCATTTAGAGTGTTTTCGAGTTTTGCTGATAAATGAAAAAAAATATTGGCTTTGAAAATAAATTTAAATTAATTGTCTGTCAATGTTTCTTGAATAAATAGTTGTGGTATGAGTTTAGTGGATTATTAGGATTTTTAATCATTATGAATTTGCGTCACATGTGCTTCAGTATCAAACTTATTGAAGCTCTTTGTAAAGGTGGGAATAAGCAAAGAACAAAAAGAGTAATGGCATGCAACTGATCCTTGGACTTAATCCATTGGTATGTCTGTGACCTATGCTTAAGTATTCTACACCACACAGAAATGGGCTTCCACGGGGGTTTAAAACTGTCATTAAACAGCATCTATCCGGGAAACGTTAAATTTCACGATGATTTTAGCTCACCGTCAAACCAAACATGTCATGACGGTTTCTGAGAATAACCGCCATGAGCACACGGACATTTCACGGCGGTTTTCCTGAAAAGCACCATGAAAAGTCAACATATATATAATTGCCTTTAAATGTCTATGAAAATTGTAACTTTTTACGGCGGTTCTAAAAGTAACCGTTGTTAAAAATAATATTTCACGGCGATTATAGTTATAACCGCTATGATATCTGTGAAAATTTTAACCTTTCACGGCGGTTATAAAAATAACCGTCGTGAAAGATAATATTTCACGACAGTTATAGTTATAACTAACGTGATATGTCTGACTTTTTCTTTAAAAAAATTAAATTGTTTTAACATAAAACACAGTAGATTTCCCTGTAAGGTTGGCGTCTGAATCTTTCTTACACCAGATATCGCAACAAACAAACAAAACAAATCAAACAAATAAAAAAACATAGGCATTCTCTTATCTTTTACATTAGATCACCTTGTTTTTTACCCGATCACCTTGTTTTTCACCAGATCACCTTCTCTTACAACATATATACATATGTACAAACAAATACAACAAAACCCTTCTCTTATACCACCTTGTTTTTCACTTATCTCAATAGTACATGTTCTATGAATCAAAGTTGGAGATAGATGACCTTGAACACATTATTAAGCAATGACATGATATCTGGCAAGTCAACGGCAACAGGGAGATCAAGGTAGAGGGAACACCGACCGAACAAGGTGAACAGACTCGTACCTACCAATTCTAGCATTACTATTAATGGGGTAGTCATACGTCATATGATGTGTGTGTACACGTGTATATTTATGTGTGTGTGTTTGTGTGTTCATGTATATGTGTGTGTATGTACATGTATGTATATGTGTGTGTACATGTATATGTGTATGTCTGTGTGTACATGTATATTAGTGCATGAATTTGTGTGTGTATGTTTGGTGTATGAATTTGTGCGTGCATAAATTTGTGCATGTACACACACATATAAAACATGCACCAAATACAAAGAATGCACAGAAAATGAAAACATGAACCAAATATAAAACATGCACCAAAATAAAGACATTCATAAACTCAAACAACAAAAAAATAAGTGTAAATACAATGCCCTCTCTACGGAAATTTCACAACATATCCTGCCCACGCTTCTCGAATTTTATTCAAATCCTCATTTAAATAAGATTCTTTGTTATCAAACTGTAAACATATTGACAAATTTGTGTTATTCTTAATACTAAGAACAAATATAAATTAACTATAAGGCAGAGATTATACTTTTATAAAAATAGAATTCATTTGAGCTGTAATGATCTCACGCATAAACCGAATGAGATAGTATTTGCACGCGATACTATCGGGTTGTTGAGGACACTACAAGAATTGAAATTATGTTAAGTAAAATTTAAAACTTAAAATTTTTTCGTCACTTTACGAAATAATTATGTGAATCTGCTTTCATGATGATTTTTGCTTTTTTTTTTATTGGTTTGTGAAGCAAACATCATGAGGGCCTTTTTTATAAATTTCAGAAAATATACAAGAATTTTAAATAAATACTTTTAAGTAGAAGTAATGAAAAAAATATATACAAGTATTAAACACTCACTACTAATCAAATTACGAATCGGTTCTCGCACATCGCGCCTCAACGAGTCAAACCAATATACAGTAAGTTTGTTAGGGTCTATCACACACAGAGTCCAATGTGAACTATAAGAAAAAAAATATGAGAAATTAAATAAATTAATAATTAAAATTTATTATAAAAGATTAGTATTTACCCCGTATTATATGGTGCAAGATACAACTGATCCTTTTCATCTCTAAGCAGAGTGTTCACGATATATCGCCTTCACTGTCGTTTCATCTCCTCAGGTAGTCACATATACTAATTGGCATGAACAAATAAAATCATACCATTGATTATAGCCCACACTCTTATACAAGGGCGGAGCCATTAGTTGGCTGGGCCGGGCTACAGCCCGGCCCATTTTTTCGTATATTGCCTTGAACTTTTTTTTTATTTTGATTCTTTTTTATATATTGCCTTAAACCTCCTTCTATTTTAATTTTTTTTTGACAAATTTATTCCTGATCCACCACTGATTTATTGAAGAATATTGTTTTATTCTTTTGGCAAATTCATACCTTAAACCTCCTTCTATTTTGATTTTCTTTTGACAAATTTATTCCTGATCCGCTACTGATTATTGGAGAATATTGTTTTATTCTTTTGGCAAATTCATATAATTCGTAAGCATATGTTATAAAAATTGCAGCCCACCCCAAAAAAATTTTCTGGTTCCGCCCCTGCTCTTATACCATTCATATTAAAACCTAAAATTATTAGAAATTATCAAAAAATTATCAAGTATAAAACTTTTGCTATTTTATTCCTAAAAATGAATACACATTAATGACTCACTTCATATGTACAATGATACATGTTGCGCTTATCTCTTTTCGGTGTAAAAAGACTATAAAGTCCCTCTTTTCGAGCATTACGGCTTCAAAATCGTATTCAAATATATCGATAGGCATGGGCATTGGGGCGATATACTATAAACCCTTGTCATGATGTTGTAATATGCCCTTCTTCTGCTACACCATATAATGGCTAAGACAGTTATATAATTTCTAGAATTTATTCGATATTTTAGAGGTAATCTTATCTAACTTTTTTAATATATTGAGTTTTGAGTACCATGTGTATTTTGTTAACACATTAATTATTATTTGGTTGTTATGAGGTAGTAATCTTCTGATTTCTTTGGCCATCGACCCTGCGGGTAACCGTGTTGTGACATACGAAAAAGTTCTTTGATGGTTATTAGTGTACGAAAGAGAATAGAGGATGATACATAATGTTTTATTTAAAATTTTGCATTAGTGTAATGTAGTAATCTAGAGTCCTAGACGGGTATTGTGTTCGTAGGCATGTATTTATTTATAGATTCTAGGACAATGAGGCGTAACATCGAAGCCCTCCATTTATTATCTAAACTGACCAAAATTTTCAAAAATAAAAAATAAAAAATTGAGGGAGCTCCTTCTTAATTCTATAAACTGGCCAAAAACCTCAAAAAATAAAAACAAAAAAAATAATATGGGGTGGGATTATTTAAACCTAATCTATTTTAGCAAGCAAAGTTTCATGTACTACACGAATTATGTTAAGAATAATAATCTAAATCTAAATACATGATTATTTGATACGTGCATTGGTTAATTCAACAAGTTAATTATATTTGACTTGACTTTAATACTTGAGCATATTTTCTTGAATTAAATAAATTTATTTGATCAAATTAGTTTAGAATTCTGTAAGGCCTAAAAAGATTCAAAGAATTAATCAATTTTATCAAATAGTCATATAATCAAGTAGGTAAATTTATTAATTCAATCCCATGAGCTTTAGCAGAAATATTCAAACAGTTTGAAAATACTTGAATATATATTAAGTAAAACTTTTTAAAGAAAATTTAGTAGTTTCCTAATCCTAACCAAAGTAAGAATAAAATATTAGTAGTAGTAATCATCATCGTACAATCTTAATAAAATAATTATTATGTAAACTACTCAATATTAAGAAAAGTAATTCCTTCTGTTAGGCTAACTAAATAAAGATTCTTATTTGTAATTGAATTTCAAGTCAATGGGGTTTCCTAATCAATTAAGAATTCTTAATCAACCGCTTAAAAAATCAAACGTCGCGCGAGAGAGATGCGATTCGCCCAGGATAATTAGAAAATCTAAGGCTGAGATCTCTTATTACAAAATTAAGAGCTGAGATTAAATTTAGCGGTGGATTTAAACTAGTTCTTATTACAAGTCCAACTTTTGGTTGCAAGGAAGTGGGCGGAAGTAAGGAAATATGGAAGCTTAATTGCTCACTTTCCTATCTATCCAAATACCGGATAAGGAAAATGAGAAAACCCTTTTTCTTTTTCTCTTTCTTTTTTACACAATTACTTTCTCACTTCCAGGGTGCTACAGTTAATTTTGTACACATGTAAATCTCATTTGTAATAAGTTGTAACTCAAAACAGTTAATTTTGTGGGCATGTAAATCTCACTTGCATTCTAATTACAATCTAATTTTTATTTTTCTTAATTAATTTTTATTTAATATTATTTTGCGGTCAACTTGTGGTCAACTTTTCTACTTTTACTTTCACATTACCATCCAAACACCGGAAAAGACATAACATTTTTTAAACCACACTTCCCAACAATATCCAAACACCAAAAAATTCACTAACCAATTTCTAAGTTTTAAAGTGAACTATTACTACTTCCTCACTTTCTTACTTCCACTCCTAACCAAACAGCCCCTATGAGTAAGTTTACGGATTCCTATTGCTAAAAGGATTAGACAATATCCATGGGCTGATATCTTTAAATACCCCATAGTGAACCATAGTGAATCAATCTTTTCTTCCTCATCATCTCCTGTGCTTGCTGGTCCTCTACAATGTCTAACCAGCCCTTTCATTTCTTCGATTTTATGGGAGTCGATGGGCGTCACCGGGATCCGTGGGTGATCAAGAAAACTCTCGAGAAGAGTGATGTTGCCGGCTCTCAAGGTTTTCTATACGCAGTTTATGATTAGTGATACGGTTACCTATACAGATCACCAAGTTTCTTTTACCAAGTGGAAGAGTAGCCGGATGTACAACTTTCAAGGCGGATGGAGCAGTGACTTCGTGGGGAGGAGAGAGCAGAAGAACGGAGATCAAATTGCCATGTATTGGGATGAAAACTCTCCTTCGATTCGTTTCAAAGTAGAGAGGCAAGCTCAGCATGCTCATGAGATACCTAAGGGGCTGTCCAGATAGAACTTTAGGTTTTTTGATTGTGCAAACTTTTATGATGCATGTAAATTCTTATTTTTAGTTTCTGTATTTCCCTGCAAATTTTTATGATGTACCATAATAATTTCTTTGTGGAGATGGATGCAATGATTTATATTGTTAGATTGGATAATTTTTATGCTATTCTTGCCTCATCCAAAAAAGAATAAGAGTAGATTGTGCTCAACAAGTTTTATGTTCGGACCTTGTTTGCTTGCTGATATAAACACTCTCTTTTTCAAAGTACATAAGCAGCAAACAAAACAAACTGACACAAAGCGATAATGAAATTGCATCTAGAAAGAAACAAGAAAATCAAAAGAAAATTAAGATCAGTAAGTTATTTAACCAATTTATTTGGATCATAAATCACAGGTCAACAAATCGACAAAGGTATGCTCATGAAAAATAATCAATATGATTTATTACAAGCACAAAGAAATAATGATTTTTTTCCTCAACCCAATTGAAATTTATCCAAAAGACCAGACCTCAGGGAATAATACTCCCCTCAATACTTACTTCACATTTGCAATCAAACTTCCAGTCATTGCACAAGACGATGACCGAGGGATGCATTTATCAATTCAGGCTACAGGAACAAGTAACTACAGAACCTCTCCCCTCCAAGAAAAAATATAATACAAACTATGCCTGCAAGAAGCTAGCATTATTTGGCACTGAGGAATAGCCTCTGGATAAAGAGCAGGGCATTCTTTGTGAACCTCGGAGTTCTCGTGATTCATGAGCTTCATCACCCGCTCTTTTGCCTTCAGATATGCCACTACAATCCAGCCACCAGGGTGGTATTGCGTGAATTGGGACAGGTCACAGCAAGCAACAGCGAGTGCCGTTGGATCGCTTGATGTGTCCATGATAGTGATGATCTGGAATAGAATTTAGACAACAGTTAAGTAAGAGTTGTAGTTTCTCGACCAAAAAAGAATGATAGCTAGGTGTTAAGGGACAAAAAGAATTTTGTCCGTTTGGACTGAAGAATAGGTACTCAACACTAGGATAAGTCGCATCAGTGTAAATCTTAGCTAGCTGGGTCCATGACATGTACTGCTGTTCCATTTATCTGCCTCAGAAGTTTGGAATTTCACAAGTTCAAGTAGTAACACTAGAGGTTGGGATTTTACCTTATTTTTAAGAGGAGGTGATGGTCCAAGAAGCTCCAATCGAATTGGAGAAGATGATGGTTTAAAACGGAAGAAGCAAACTAAGGTGGAGTAGATTAATCGATTTTATAATCAACTACTGCTCAGACTAGTCGACTAGACAAAATACAGAAAGGAAGTATTATATAGGAGTCAACTTATAGGCATTGGCGGACACAGGTGAGGGCGAGTGGGGTCGGTCGCCCCCACTGAAATCCACGCACACAGAGCAGTATAGGGCATTTGGGACGGGTCGAATTGTAAAAAGACAGAACTGCCCGCTTCGTTCACAAAATTGGATCTTTGGACCGGGTTGTAAATGAAATAACCGCCCGCTTCATTCACAAAAAAAAACCTCTTCACAAAAACTCAGCCCACAGTGCTCTCGCCTCTCGGCCTCGATCGCCTTCAAAAAACCCTAGCGCATACAGACAACCTCGATCTCTCTCTCTCTCTCTCTCTCTCTCTCTCTCTCTCTCTCTCTGTGTGTCCGAGACTCTGAGCTCCAGAAGAGCCTTGCCCCTCCTGCCTCCGCCTCCACCAGAGGCGGCGGATGGATTCTCTATGGTGAGACTTGGGCCTGGGTACCCGATCCCCTTTAATTTTTCGACCGCAGTACGATTTGATCCGACACCTGGCTCCAGCTTGACCAGCAGATCTCGCAGATGTTGGTTCAGCTGATTGGTCTAAGTTTTTGAATGAGTTCTTGTTGATTTTTTTTTTTTTTTTTTTCAGTGAGTGATTGTCGAATTCTTATTGTTCTTGTTTCAGTTTATGTTGAAAGAGAGATTAAAACTGTCGCCAGAAGAGGAGATGAAGCGGAGAGATGTGGTCGAAGAGCTGAAACAGATCTTTTGGCTATAAATTTTATTTTTTTGGTTTCCTTTATGCTTTTTTGTCGATAAATTTCATCATTATTTTTGCGGAGAAAGTAGAGAATTTAGTTAAAAATGTTTCCTTAGGTTTATGGGAACAGATAATGCGGTTTTCTTATTTTTTTTAATTTGTCTATTAAAGAAATGGGAAAATTTGTTGTGTTCAGTAGTGTTGAGAATTGAGATACTAGAACCCTTCCTACGTTTTGCAATGCATCATCGGTTGACAACTAATACAACACAGACGAGGGGCTAAATTAATTTTAAGGTACGTACTTCAAATCTATTGATTCTGATATAACTTTTCTTTTAAGTTCTGTATCCTACATGTATCTAGGTTTTGTTTATTTGTTTGATGTATGTTGGTTAATAATGTGTTAATCATATGTTTCTTATTTTTTGCTTTACTTAAGAGTTGATATATGTTCTGATTTTGAAGGAAGGGCACTGGTCATTAATCTAATTGAACCCATTACAAAATTTTAAGTATTATGTTGTTTAGAATACATATTTATTAGTTAATATTCATGTTCTTGGTTAATTAATGAGTATAACATTTTAACTGAGTAAAATTCCTCTGTGAAAATCCTGTGTACGCCACTGAGTGTGTCAATTAGGAATTCTTACTTTGTGAATGACATTTCCGCCTCCATTG
>JAVJIF010010393.1:90000-120714 GCA_038442645.1 Agave tequilana | reverse complement strand
TGGTTTGCTCCCTCTAGTGAGAGGTGGAGTTTAGTTTGTAAACCCTCTTCGGTAGAGGTGTTGGTTGTTGTTTGGCTACGGGCCTACCCCTCGGTTGTGAGGCGGTGTTTGAGAGAGGATTCGGTACTCCCTTGTTGTACAATCCTTCTCGGTGAAGTTCCCTCGTGGGAGTCCTCGGTGGACAAGATAGTGGATTAGAAATCCTTCTCGGTGAAGGCGGGGACGTAAGCTAGGGGCTCGAACCTCGAAACATATCTTTGTGTTTGCGTTTGATCCATTGTCTCTCTAACTCTCTCTCTTTTATTTGTGCAAAGCATCATTCTTCATTCATATCATTCATATTGCTTGTGTTGCCTTGCATTATTTCATATTGCTTATCATCCTTAAATGCTTGACTTGTTTGTGTGTGCCTCACTTGTACTTAACCACAAGAGCTTCATATAGCACCTTAACCCATATCTAGGGGATCAGAGGAGTTAGTCCAGGCCCTTCACGGGAATTCGGCTACACTTGTGTGTTGTACTAAGTGTGATTGCAAAATTGTCTTAGCTTCCGCATTTAGCGCATTAGTTTCTAGATTAGCATTAACCCTATTCACCCCCCTCTAGGTGTTTTACATTCACCTGATTTCAATCTTTTTCTCAAGTCAACATTGGATCCTGTGCCAATTTATAATGAAATTGATCGCCCATCTTTGATGATCTCATATTGAACTTGACCATTTCATACTTTTGAAAGTCCCATTGACAAATTGGTAAGTTCTCATTTTTATGAAATTGAACTCAATGAGAAATGTGACCTATATTCTCAATTTTGTGATCCAGTTCAAATTCCCGAATCAATATTGACTCCTGTTTTGTTACCTGACTTGAGTAATATTTTTAGAGTCAGTTTTGATTCCACACCCTGTCATTCTTGAACTTGAATCACCAATATTGAGTCATATTCCATTGTGGAAAAATGAATGTGGACTTGAGTTTAACTTCTTGATTTGGACCCACTTCCTGAACCATCTCGACTCCTGAATTTTTTCTTTGACTTAAGTCACTTTCCTGAGTCGGTATTAGTTCTCTCGTACTTTCTAAGTCCAAGTCAATCATTCTATCTTTTCACACTCTATTTTGGGACAAGGCGACTGACAAAATTGACTCAAAATTGATTATGGAATTTGAAAATTAGATGGGATTAAATTTTTAATAAAAACCATTCATATATACATCATTTTAGTGGGTTATATAAGAGAGATTTCTGTTGGTCCTCCGAACTCCACGAAAAGTCATTTGGCCGCATTTCGTGGATCAATCAGACCCCCACCGGAACCATCATCTTAAGATAGTATTTTTCTTCTTCCCTTCTTTTTTTTCCATGCATCCATGCTTAATTCATACATTGAGGACAATGCATGAGATAGGTGTGGGGGAGGGTTCTAACATAACTTAAGTTTTTTCTCTTTATTAAAAAATTTTAACATTTTCTTTACTTTTAAAAACTTTTTGAAATAGAAACAATATTTTGACATATTTTTGTAAGAATTAAGTCAATTTTGAGGAATAGGAAAATCAAATTAAGATTTCTTATACTTGATCAAAATAAATTATTTGTTTGATTTTTAGAGGTAGGAAGTAATTTGTCAAAGTAATTTAGCCTTGATCTTTACCTTGATGAATATGCACACTTTATATACTACACACTTAGGGTTCAAAAACAAAGATTCTTATGCCTTAAAAAATAAAAAAATAAATAAATAAAAAGAAAAAATATAAAAGATAAACAAATCTAATTATTGATTAGCTAGGTGCTTGGCCTAAGCAAGTCTTAATATTTATGCGCAAGATGATTAGATAAGTTTGAGAAAAAAAATATATATATAAAAATCCTCTGATTAAGCTGAGTATTTGTGCCTAATAAACATAAGTATTCACGCCTAAAAGTGGTTCATATAATAAAATCTTTAGTTTTGTGACCTTGTTTGCTTGAGTCCTTAAGTCCTTGGGGTGTTTTCTCACCCGGTGCCCTAGACGGTTTGGTTTTGGGAGTCATCGTTAAAAGCTCGTTACATGGGCAGATTAGAAAGCCTAATAGAACTAAGAATAATACCACAAATATATATATATATTATATATATATATATATATATATATATATATAAATAAGACATAAGAGTTAGAGTTAAAAAACGCTTAGTCAAAATTTTCACGGTCATAAGGTGCATATGACTTAAGGTAAAGTAATAGACTAGATGAGAAGTACAATTTGACTCCTTATTTTGATTGATAACAAATTTTTGAATAGAGACTAGGAATGAAAAATTCGATTTTCCTATAACTTATAAATTACTTAAACTTACAATAATATTTCAAATTTTTTCTTTCAAAATGTTTTTTCAAAATACTAATATTTTTTTTCTTTCTTTATGGATTTTGTGGGTGCAATCCACTGAAAACCCTCACAAGACAAAACTCGTCCTCTAGGGGAAACCTAGAGTTTAACGGCTTGTTGCACATGTTCAGTGCAATCGCGTAACCTGCGAAAGTGATCTAATAATCTTTGATTTAGCTTTATTGATTTGCTTGAGGACGAGCAAAAATAGGTGTGGGGGTGTGATTGTACATATATTTTGTATTATTTTCATTGCACTCCTAAATTTATCGTGTAATAATCTGCTAATTTTCTTATCTTAATATCTATTTTGCAGAAGATAATAATGAAGAGAAAGAGAATTAAACCAATAAATACCAGTTAAAATCAGATTTAACTGATCTATTTGGTTAGCTTGAGGATGATCTCAGATCTAGTTAGAACAAATCAAGGATTGGGGTAAAAGTTCAGCTGAAGATCAGAGCAAATCAAAAAGATAACACCAAATGAAAACTGATAAAATTCATCAGATTTCCATAAATCCATTTTGATTAGTTAAAGATTAACCGATGATAATATTAATACAGAGAGAGAAATGGATAGAGAGAAGATCAATGGATGAGATGAAGCAAGTTTGACTCAGATTCTGACTGGATACATTTTAGTATTTGAATCATAACTTTCGCTACCGAATCTCAAATCTGATGATTCAAGATGATCCAGAAAGCAGACTTACAGGTACAACTCTTATGTTGATCACTATTTTCTAATTCTATCATTTGATAAGTGATATTCAGCAATCAACACGGCAACAAACTGCAGATCAGAACTGAATATCCACATCAAATCAGTTTGGAGATAAGGGGAGGATTCAATTCAGAATAGCCAGCTTTTCCTTTCTTCATACTCCTCTAACCTCTGTATTTCTTCTATAAATACCTGCAATATCAAAGGTAAAGGACCAAGCAGAGAGTAGAACTTAGGCTAATTTATAGTTTGTAACTTAGGTTTTTGATTTTCTTTCATGTAATTTTTGTTTTATTTATGTAACTGAGAGGAGAGAGACTTTCATGGAGGAATGAGAGCAAGCTTGTACTGAAGGTGACATCGTGTTAGTGATCTTTTCTTCCATTGTTATTTGAATCGATCGAGGTTTTCTTTTCTTTTCTATTCTTGTTTTTGTTTCGCTTCCCTCTTTTGTGTTTGTGGATCCAAATGAAACCGATAGCCTCGAAGTTGCCTTGTCTTTGCAAGTGTCGTTGATGCTTATGGTGATGGATATCCATTTTTTATGGTAGTATAGCTCGCCCCTTCATTTTGTAGTGTAAATCGGGATGGGGAAGATCTCATCTGCCATGCTTCGCTCGCCTTCAAGTAAGGTACATCGTCGATACGGGTAAAGGTAAGCAGGCACCGAAGAGGTAAGTATTTTTTTAGGTTTTAGTTTTTCTTTATTTTCTTGTAACTTTTAGTGTAGATCATCACACTATAATCACCCAAATCTCTTTCACTCTTTCAATTTCTTTGTACATATCACTTCTAGTTTCTCCACCTTCTCATTCTACCACTTTCTTCTTAACTTGACTTTAACTCCATTTTTCTCTTTTCTTTTTAAGAACTAAAAGATTTTTAACCCTTAATTGTAGCATAAAGAGAACTTACTAAAAGCTTCCATCGCTAGTCCCTCCTTGTAGATCACGACCCGCATAGCCACTTGTTATAGCGGTAGAATTGAGCACCTTGCACTACTGTTTTTAAAAGTTCTGAAATTATGTATTCTTGTGCAGGTTCTAGCTCAATCATGTTTAGGTCATTGTAAAGATTAGATAGTGTTAATATGCTCAGTTCACAATACACACACAAGTTTTCAAGTTTATTGTTTTGATTTTTTCAGTTTAACCGATATTGGATTTCATGTCAAAAACATAGATATAATATCTTTCATGTATATTGGATTCTATCCATATACAACATGCTTAAAAGTTATTTCAATATCATGTTTTTTGTATTTGCATGAGTTTTGGAGAAAACGGTTTCCATTTCAAAATCCTAGTTTTTTGGAAAATACGGTTTTTGGTTTGAGGCAAAATTTTTAATTACAAAAATGGTTCAAATTGTTTAAATATGTGTTGAATTTTTTCACATATATTTGTATTTCAAAGATATAATAAGAACTGATTTTTGTGAAATTTATGTGTATTTTATGAGATTTATTTAAAGTTAAAAAGTCTAGTTTTTAAATCCTAAAATCTTTCCCTGCCAGGCTCTGGTGGTCTACCGTCCCGGTCGACCGATGTGCACGGGACGTGCACAGGCTAAGTGGTTTGGTCGGTCGACCGCGCGGTCGACCGACTGAGATCACCCCACTCTCGGGTGGGGGCCGGTCACCGGACGGTCGACTGGAGGCACAACGTCAGAAAGTGACCATTGGCCGGTCGACCGGACGGTCGACTGGAGGGTATCTGGGCTATTCCAGATTGCAACTGGCAGATTTTTGTGGAGGTTATAAATACCCCATTGTTGAGCTGTTTTCTCTAAGTTTTTTTAAGAGCAAATTCTCACGTGTTAAATATACAAGTTTTAAAAGAGTTTTAGAGTCAAAAGATTTCATCTTTATTTATTTTTAAAGGGTTGAAAAATCAAGAAAAGGAGAAGTCTTTGATATTGGTTTTTGATCTTCATTTATATAACTATTTTAGAAGTTTTCCCAAGTATTTTTCTTTGTGTTTTTTATTTTCAAACTCTTTAGTTTCTCACACTTGAGCTTCCATATCTATCCTATCTATAGGATCTTGTTTAGTGAGAAAATTAGTTTGTGGTTTGTTGAAACCACCAAGAGTTGTATTCGTCCATTTGCTTGTAGCTTTGTGCCTTGCCCTCTAAGTGTAGAGGAGGTTGTGCATTGGATTGTGGTTATCCCTCTAAGTGTAGAGGTGATTGAGTTTTGTTGGTATTTCTCTAGTAAGAGGTTAATCTTGTGTTGGCTTTGTGCCTAGCCTCTAGTGAGAGGTTTTTTGGTTGAGAGAGGAGTTGTGTACTCTCAAAGTGTATTTGCCCAAATCCTCAGTGGAGGTCCCTGTGTGGGAAGTCATGTGTGGACGCTATAATGAAATCCTTTTGTGTGAAGGCGGGAACGTAGAGCTAGGTGCTCGAACCTCGAAACATATCCTTGTATTTGCGTTTGATCCACTTTCTCGAACTCTCTCTCTCTCTCTCTTACATTGCGCATTGCATCATATCATTCATATCTTATATGCTTGTGTTTTTGTTTGCGTGCCATACTTGTGTTGAACCAAGAGAGCTTCATATAGCACCTCAACTCTTATTCAGAGGAATCAAGAGGAGTTAGTCCAGAGCCTTTCACTAGGAATTCGGCTACACTCTTTGGTTATACTAAGTGTGTTGCAATTAGTTTTTAAATTTCACATTATTTGTCATTAGATTAGCCTTACACCTATTCACCCCCCTCTAGGTGTACTTTCAAATAGGTATTGAAAGTATAGCTCTAAGCACGATAGAGAGTTCTGATAAAAAAACCATTCAGCTTCAGAGCAAGTAGTGTCCAAAGCAATAAGCTCAGAATCTATGGTGCTTCTGGCAATAAATGTTCATTTGCGGGATTTTCAGGTAGCTGCACTACCGAACATGAATACATATCCTGTAGTTGACTTTACTGTTTGGAGTTAGTGACCCAATTGACGTTACTATATCCTTCTATATATCATCAGGATATCCAGTATAAGTCAGACAAAGTTAACTGTGCCTCTAAGATATATGAATACTCTCTCTAATGCAGTCCAGTGTTCTCTATTGGGGTTACTAGGATAGCTACTTACTACATAAGAGACGTCAGGTCTAGTCCTATTAGTTATGATAGAAGTGAACATATCAATTGAGAGTATTTCAATTGAGATACAGGCTCACCCGTGTTCTTCTTCAAAACAATTGAAGAATCATAGGCTGTAGAAATTAGTTTAGAGTTATAGAAATCAAAATTATGAAGTATTCTCTCAATGCTGTAGCCAGACTCAGAGATGTTTTGGATATCTTCATTCCCAATATGTTCAGTGCGCACGTGTGGCAAGGTGGCCCATGGCCCAACACTAGTAATAATTGGCTTTGAAAGAGTTGGTATATATATCACTCAAACTTCTTAGTCTTAGCCAATATTGGACTAAAAGTCAAGGTCAATATTGAGGGAAACTTAAGTTTTCCCTCCAAAATCAACACTAAAATCCAACACCCCTCTCAACTTGAGTTTCAGGAAAGATAGAAGTAAACAATACGGTATAAAAGAATCATAAATCTCAAACCATAAAACAAGAAATAAAGTTGGGCAACATCATATTGTAGATTCGGGATAGATGGACTATACTTTTATAGTGAATTCATCGCCATTTAAGAGACAAAATGGACTACTCCTGGAACCCGCCTCTTTTACTAGATATTGATAGAATACACAGACAATAAATCTCCATCTATTGAACGAGCAGGTTGAGCGTTAATTGTCATGCTCACAATAACTAACTCATGAGAACTTCTAGGGGTCAGCCCTGCCCCCCCACCCCAATACGCGGGCGCATACTAGAAATTTTTAAATTTCAGCCTTTAACAGTTTGATAAACTATATGCATGAACTAAATATTATTTTGTTGACATGTTAAAATGAAATATTATTTTCATGTCTATCTAATTACTCCCAAATAGGGGGCTCCACATAATATAACAGATTATTCTTGCATTAAAATTAAAAACTCTTAAGCTATAATATCACACATGGATTTATAAGTCCATTTTGATAAAGGGTGTCAAGAGCTTAAGTATGTGGTTATGAAAGGTACTATCACCACTTAAAATAAAAGTTGTTAAGCTATAATGTGACCATGGACCTTACAAAGTTCATTTTAAGAAATGATCTTTCTAAGAGTGTCATCCTACATATATCAAGGAGATGGGTTAAGTCCAAAGAAGGACTCACCGACAGTGAGAACTCAATCTTCTTAATTAACGAGCTATTCTCATGAAAAAGTTCAATATGATAATAACAAGCTGGACTGGAGACACTTATGTGGAGCATTGACCTGGATATATTATATCCTATTGTAGCCTGTGTAGCTACTACCCTTCTCTATGATTACGATGCTCTTATGATCCAGCTGGTTAGGTTGAGTTGAACTCTTAATAAAGTCTAACGCATGAATTGTAGACGTTATAATATCCGACTGTAGTACCCTTGGAGAACTTACCTACGTGAGATAAACCATAACAGTCGCAGTTGGGGGGGTATGGTTAACCCCCCAAAACTCTCATGAGTCGGTTATTGTAAGCATGGCTATTACGCACAACCCGCTCGCTTAATAGATGAGGATGTACTGTGTGTGTTTTTTGTCAATATCTGGTAAAGAAGCCTAATTAAGGCTTAGTCCATCATGTCTCTCACATTGCAGTGAAATTCACTAAGGATAGGTTAAGTGTTGCTTGCCACCTATCCCGAATCTAGAGTATGAGGTTGCCCAAGCTTTGTTTACTTTTTATGTTTTATGTTTTGTGTTATTCATTGATTTTTTGTCCTCCCTGAAATTCAACTTCTGGAGGACTGTTGGGGTTGAGTGGACACAACCAAAAGAAAAATTAAATTTTCCTATAGTGTTCAATTTAAACTATTTATTTAGTCCCACATGGGATGGGATATGAGAAGGAATGTGGTTTAAATACCAATCCTTCCTCATCCTTTTAAACCTTTAAATCTTAGTAAGCTAAAAATATCTGGAAATATAAGAAAATACAGGTTAGGAACAACAGAGTATAGCTAGCGATATCACTGAAGGGATTGCATACTTTAGCACCACCACTCTCCTGCTAAGGTTGTGCACTGTGATCTGAAGCCGAGCAATCTTCTTTGAGACGAAGACATGACAGCAATTGTATCAGATTTTGGGTTCGTGAGATTGGTGAAGGGATGTGGCGATGGTGAGAGCAGCGGCTACGCCAGTGACTCTGCTTCATGCATCTCAACAACCAGGCTGTTACATGGCTCTGTTGGTTACATAGTATCTGGTAAGAAAAGTTGTCTCTTCTTCAGTTCCCTGTTAAACAATGAACAGATGTGCACACCATAAATCACACTTGCAATATGCATACATTCACGTCAAACTGTAGTAATTTGCAATTATATGGTCATCATAAGCCTCAGAAATAACTATACAGTTGTTAACTAATTTAGGCACTGATAAATGCCATTCCATGACTCATAAATTTATGAAATTTCCCCATTTTAAAAAAATTGGCTAAAATTAATAGGAGTTCTGCATGAGAATATTAAGCTTTCAGAAAATAAGATATATGCTTCTTTCTGATCCACTTCAATATTCCTACAGGTAGATTCTCATTAAGGTTCACAGTATTGTTATAAGTTTCTGGAGTTTCTGAAGGTCATAATTACAGCTTCAGTACTTTACTTTGTAGATTATGCGAAATTCCAACCTGTTTATAATAATTGAATATTATTAGACATTCTGGTTTCAGTATTGTTATCCAGATGCTTCTTTTCTTTCTCATACGCTAATATTGTTATAGCTAGAATACTAAGATTAAGTTTGAGTGTGATCATAAGTTTCTTAAGCTAAGGATAAAATTCTAACTTGTTTACAATCATATAATAGTTTTCATATCATCAAACATTAATCTGGCGGGAATGAATGCAGAATATGGCTTGGGAGGCCAACCTTCCACACAAGGCGATGTGTATAGCTTAGGTGTTCTCCTCTTGGAGATCGTCACTGGAAAGCGACCCACTGATGTTGAGAGTCACACCTTGAAGGAATGGGTGAAGAGACACTACCCACACAACATCGACCCCTTAATCTCGCATATATGATGTTTCAGTTGATTGGCCATTATCAGATGAATCCCTTAATGACAAGAAACTCAGGAAGAACATCGTGATAGAGATGATCGAACTTGGCCTCGTCTGCGTGCGCTTCTCCCCTGCGATGCGGCCCACCATGATTGACATTGCTCATGAGATGGCCCTATTAAAGCTAAACCTTTTGAGGCATGACTCTGAGCCACCTTCCCTACCCAATACGTCTTTCTGAAGATCAAAGAAAAAGTGATGTTAGAAAGGCTACTTGGATTAGGTGGATCATTATCATATCCATCCTTTGGAATGTAAGCCATTATCATGTAATTCTTTTCAATTTTCAATTCAGAGACGGAGTAATCACTTTTGACGGGTTAATCGCTAGAGTTTTTGAATGATAACATTTGGTATATATTAAACAAAAAATGGATATCGAGGGATTCAGTGAGCACTTAACCTTAACAACCAATTATGGTCATAGTAATCGCGGGTAGCCTCAGCTTATGCAGACCTAAGACACTTTTTCATCTCCTCCATTGATTGGTCTTTTCACAGAATAATCTAGAAGCATTACATCATAGAGATTGATAGTGAATAATTAAAAACTTTGGAAATCATCATATCTGCTACAGTTAATTTCTTATTTGTTTTCTTCAATATCCATATAACTGTCTTCTTGTAATATTGGTTTCCAATTGCTATAAAGTTCACAAATATAGCAGAAACTGAGTTTGAGAATACAATTTCCATCCATTAACCTAGTATCTGAGCAATGATTGGAAATGAAAAACAATTATGCAATTTAGTTCTGAAATTTCTATGGAGCCATTATATAACTGTAAACACAATCTGATGAATCTGGGATATTTTATGGTTAAAAGCCACAAAAATAATATTGGCCTCAAGAACGAGTAAGAAAAAGACCGAGGGAAGAAAGATCAATTCAAGCAGTAAGATTTACCTCTACAGGAGTCATGCATATGTATTAATCTATGAGCTAGGCGAAGAAAAGAAAATGGATATTAAAGAATCATAATTTCTACAGTGGAGTAGGAAAGGTTGCATTAATCTTTTGTTATTGGGTTGAAGATTTCACTAATCTAGTAGGATATGTTCCACATTATTTTTCTAAGTGTTCATACATCATAATATATCATAAATGAAATACAAAGTATCCCATATCATTACAAGATCACTTAGTTATTCGGTCTGAGATTTGATAATATAGTTTTAGATATCGGAGATTCATTGCGAGTGGATCTTTAGAATAATTAACAAGAGAAATCATCACAAGCATTTTAAAGAAGTCATTAAGTAGAAGCAATAGTGTCTCTGAGCAATAAAAACGTGATATTGATATAACTTTTGGTCAAGGAAACTTCTCGTACAAGTGATGATGGAAAGTTTTAGCCAAACGGTGAAACCTGGAGGCCATTTCCATGCCTGATAGTTAAAGAGAACACGGCTAGAATTTTGAACCTAAAAAATTAGTCTTTTAACTGTTATCTATGGAAAGTGGAGAGAAATGAGAATGATATAGTTGCAAAGTAATGAATAGCAGAATTTTGGGGAAATAATATCCTTAATTTATTAGATTGAGGGATAGAAGTCTTAAGTTTTCAAGATGCCAGGATCTTTTGGTCTGAAAAATGGGGGAGAGCTCCACTGTGGTTTGAGTAATGTGAGTGCAAATTTCTTCAAGATGGAGGTTGGTCATCTAGGTGAAGCCAAGCTCTTATTGAAGACTTGAGGCTCCAGCTAAGGTAATGACATTCATGTCCCTTGTTGAATGATAAGACCCTACTAAATAGAATTCAATCAAGCTAAAACAGGATATTTCAAGGATCCTACAGTGTGAAGGGAGGAACAAAAAAATAACCACCACCACTTCTTAATGTTTCAGAAGCTAGAGAGATTTAGCTGAGGTGCTAAAAAATCTTGGCATTAGAAATGATCCTAATTAGAAATCATCATCTCTAATATATCTATGATGTATGGAAGGGATAGGAAAAGAGGACCTTGACACTCCTGTTTCTTTTCCCCTCGGTGTGTTTCTGTTTTTCCACAAAAAGGTCATAGCCTAGCTTAAGGGGGAGTCATCCAGACTTTTACATGACGACAAGGGGCTTTACTGCTTTGTATAGTGGCCATTTTGGTATGTAAATGGACCGGTATTTATTTCGTAAGGATGTTTTTCTTAAAAGCAAATCTAACACATGATATGTCTTGCGTTTTTGTGATAATTTCTGAATCTTCGATGAATTTTGTTGGCAACATTTCTTGTACATTTCATTGTTTATATTACAGATAAATATCCTAAAGTTTATTATAGTGATGACTGTGGAGATGACGGTGATGTACGAAGTGGAAGAAAAGGAGAGGTGACGTTGGAGGAGAAGGTGGTGGTGGTCCTAGTTGAAGTGTGAGAGGAAGTAGGTTTAGTTAATACAGGATTAGGATTTTGCCCAAAAAAAAAAAGATGGAAAAAGTTAAAGAAAAAAGAGAAGATAATGTAGAAGTGGTTAGTTTTTCTATTAAAGATCTATTAGTCACATCATACATGAGCTTCACAACAGGGTCTTTTATGTAAAATTCTAAAATTGTCCTTTTTCTTAGAGAAAATTTTACAAAACCAAATTTTGATCTTCTTCATCCCTTTAAAATTTCAACTTAAGTTTTTTAAGAAAAAGTTGCTTAAAGTATTACAATTTCTCATTTTTTCAGAGAAAGTTATTACAGTACTAAGAAATGTAGAATTTATTTCAAGATTTTTTTTCTAAAGTTCTGCAATTTCCTAAAAATTTCTTTTTTCTAGGAAAAATTCTAAAGTTTTTAGAATCTCAACTACATTTTCTTCCTCCTCTTTCACAAAAACATCTGAAATTTTCTAAAATTTTCACTTTGGATCTTCTTCTTTCTCTTCCATCCAAAGAGTCTGGTAATTTGTCTAACATATATAACTTTATCTAACTACTAACACCAATTAATTATTTGATGTAACTAGGCTTTCATTTTCTGGGGCTAATTATGTGACACAAGAGGGTGGGTATGCATTGTTGGAGTTAGGAATTTGAGTTTCTTTCTTCATTACAGTGAAAAAGTTCTATAATAGTTTTACTCTTTAATTACATTAGCTTATCTGGAGGTTTAGTTTTATTCTTGAATTTACCATGTTTCTATTTGTTTGTTACTTTTCTTTCTTTGTAGTTTTTTGATTTAGTAATGTTTTTTAGTTTTTTAAAAGAAATTTAAATTTACCCGATACCAGCCTCAGACTCAACCCGAACCTGCTTGCAATGGGAATGGTATGGGTCTTTGTAGTAAATATTCTACTTGGTAACCTGATGTATCAATATGTACCCGGTAGGGACACAGACCCATCCATAATAGGGTCTGGTTTGGGTCCAAAGTGGTATTCGTAAGGGGCTCGAGTCCAGGTCAGGGTAGAGTAGTACTCGACGCGATAGTAGCCCTAATTGTGAGAGACGAATTTGAAATATATGATAAGGCTATGACATTGCTTAGGTGGTGATTTGGAGCAGCATAGAAAAGACCACCGGTTTAATTTTTTTGCTTGCAACTAATCATTGTAAAGTTAGGGTCCGAAAACTCTAAATTTGTTTTAATGTATGATCTAGGATGACTTGGGAATTTCCTTTATGATGCCATATTTGTGTGCAAGTAGGTTTAGCACTTTGTTCTTAGCAAGGAAGCCTTCCTCTGTTGCTTCTAAAATAAAGATGGCCAAGAAATACCCAAGACTTATTTCTCAGAATCGAAAACAAGTCACCATTCAGCGGTGTTATTAGTCAAATAAAAGATTAATGACGGTTCAAGCCAGAGTGCTTTTAAATTACTCTGTGATTATTGCATCCACGATATCACCTATAATGCATTATGCATCTGTCTTGAGGAACTATGAAGGGGCATGCCAGAAAATCAGTGTACCTCATGTCAGTTGGAAAATGTTTGACAAACCAGATGTTTAACTTGACAAAGTAGGGAATGGGTTCAAATTGGAGCTCATGGTCCAATCACACAGCCGCACGCACACAAATATAAAGGAGAAAGAAAAAGAGAGAGAAAAAAGGAAATCATACGTGCTAATTGTTAAGTTCAAAGTCATGTGATGAGGACACCATGCCGCTTAGGGGCCGATTCGATCAAGTATACTTTAGGAAGGAATGCAGTTCTTTGGCTCTAAATTGATTTTGTTTTAGATTTATTTTATGTAGTAGGTGTTCTTTTGTGGACATTTAATACCACATCGTTATTTCTCAGTAATCATCTTTTGTAAAACCTATATAAGGCCTCGTAGACTTTCATTTGGATTATTGAATGATTAAAAATTTTCTCAAATTATCCGATTTAATTCTTGAGTTTATCTACTCTCGAATTTTGGGTTAGAAGCCCGCGTAAGGGATGGAAACCCGAAATACTTTCCTATTTTGAATTTCAAATTTCGGTTGCGATTTGAAGGTGATTGCGATCCAGATCAGTGTTACATCATTTTGGTATCAGAGCATCAGGTTTTCAATTCCCTTTAAATTGCCCTTCTAAAAAAATTTTTCCCTGTTCCAAACCCTAGATCTAAATTCCAAGTTCCTTTCCTTCTATTTTTCCCCTTCAGATTACATTGTCATCCTTTTCTTCAAAAATAAAAAAAAAACTTAAAAATCCCTGAAAATTTCCAGGTCATACTGTTCATCTTCTTCTCTGAAAATTCAAAAAAAAAAAAAAAAAATCCTGCACTGTTCATCACTCCTATCCTCCTCGCTCCCCTTTAAACCCTAACCTGGGGCTTCACCCTCCTCAGTCCACCACCTCCGCATCACTATCACTATCGCCACCGTTGCAAACACCCCTCCCTCCGAATCCCAACGTCCACCACCATCACTCCCCTCCCCCGTTGCAGTCTCAGTCTTCGTCTTCGTCTTGGCCATCAGTCTTCATCAGCGACCTTCCCCCAGCATTGGATCTCCACTGGCCTACAAATCCACTCCAACAAACCTCGTCGTCAATCCTCCTCGCCACGCGACCTCACCAGGCCAACGCCGACGAGGCCTCCTCTCTTCCTCAGCCGTCGACGACTTCCTCAGGCAGCAAAATCACATATAGGATTCACCGCCTCTGCTCCTCGTCTTCCTCCGTCGCCGCCATCAAGCTCTCGCAATCATCGGGTTCGCCGCTAACCGAATCCGCCACAGTCATCGTCAATCCCTTTGCCCTAGCTGCACTCTTAAAAAAAGTGAGAAGGGGAATCTGCCCCGCACTCGGGTGGGCTCCTCTCTAAAGAATCAAGAGATTCGGGTCGGGTCCGTTACAAGATACCCGAACCCGATCCAAATCCGAGCATCTTCCGCTCCAGTCTGAGTGGATCAAACCCGGTCCAGACCTGGTCTGGTTCAACTACATCTAGACTCAATTCAAATCAGTTGCAGGTCATATCCTCCAGAGACCATTCAGGGTTCGTTTCAAGCCCAAATCGAGCCATTTTCGAAAATGCAGATTCGTGATGACCAATACTACGCACCTACAGCAGTCATGTTCAGGTTTGATCTACGGTTGTCTCCCAGATAACTTTGAATATTTTATTCAGTTATTCTTGCCATTTAATTGAAATAGCTAGCATTTCCAATCTGTCACAAGGTAAAACTTATTGACTGTTACCCATTAAATAGTGAGTTGTGTGATTTTAATCTCGAGTGAAAACCTGACTTAATATTAATTGTGCAACTAAATTAATTTGAATTCGTGATCACTTGATTTATCTTGGAATTAACTGTGTTAGCACGTATTTTTTTTATTGTCTCCACATTATATTTTCTTAATCACGTGTTAATCTACATAGCTTAGAATGGGTTTTATCTTTCATTGTTCTAATCTATAACTCCTCCTACATAACATACATATTATTTTAAGACAGTTTGTATTTAGGATCAGCTAGAATCTTGTATGCCTATTAGAAGTAGTAGAACTTTTTCTATAAGAGAAATTTTAGCACCTATGGACCCTAGCATTCAGGATATACTTAACACACTCATTGACAAGATAGAAAAAATGGACAACAGTCACAAGAAGTTAGGGATCAGGTTGATGTCAATTGTAGGGATCTAGCAACCCAAATTGATAGGTTAGAAATCAATCAGAGGAAAACCACAGAGGAGAAAAATTCTCGAAACGGCAGTAGGTCTCCCAGGCGTGAGCGAGTTCAACCCTACTATACAGCTGATGCTGATGCCCAGTATATTAAGAGCGTTAAAGTCGATGCTTCTTCCTTTGACGGTCGCTTGGACCCTCAGGTTTATATAAATTGACAGTTGGCTGTGGACAGATATTTCCGTTAGCATAACATGTCTGAGTCAAGAAAGAATCGATTGGCTGTGATGAAACTAACGGAACAAGCTGGACAATATTGAAAAAATCTTAAGAGGATGATGAGGTACAGAAGGAAAGACTCAGTGAAAACTTGAGAAGGCATGAAAGAGAATCTTATGTGCAAGTACGCTCCACCATCATTTAGTCAACAATTATTAGACAAGTAGAATCGATGGACTCAGGGGAATAAGTCAGCCACAAATTACATTGCTAAATTTGATGAATATTTAAAATCGGTATGGAGCTATCGAGTTAGAGTCTCCCGAACAGACCCTATCTAGGTTCAGGTCCAGTCTTAGGGATGATTATCGCTGAGAGCTCATTTCTCGATGCATCACGACTCTAGAACAAGTATATCAGCTAGTCACTGAATTAGATAAGTCTAGAGGATCCTATTTTAACCGAACTGATTTTAGGAATAACTCTAAAACTGCCACTACTAGGAAGTCAAGTTTTAACCAAACTCTTCCTACCCCAAGCAAACCTGTCTCCAGTTTCTTTAGCGTCAAACCAGCAGGTCCTTCTGGTGCAAAGCCAATCACATCCGAAAGGAGAGTGGTTAATGAACCAGGAAAAGTCAACCCAAGAACTCAATGCTACAGGTGTCAAGGGTATAGACACCTTACAAGCCAGTGCCCGAGTCAAACTAAAGCCCTCTTCGTAGAAATTCCCATTAAAGATACAGAAGAAGGAGAGGATGATGAAGAAGTGATTGTATACTAACAAGATGATAACTCGGATGCCTCTGTCGAAGAGAATGAATTCAATAGATGTATCAGAACTGTGAAAATGACGAGTCACCTCCTAGTGTAGGTCGCACCCAATTAGGAGTGGTTAGGTGCACTTAGACCAGCCTGAGCCACTCAACGACTGGAGAAGGACTACTATATTTCAAACTTGTACAAAAATTGACAACAAGAACTGCAAGGTAATAGTGGATAGTGGTTGTTGCATCAACGCTATTGCGTCAAAGTTAGTTACCACCTTGGGGATGAGAAAGTAAAGCATCCAAAACCCTACAAGGTCACATGGATCGACGCTACATTCATAGTGTTCAAGAGAGATGTCAAATTCCTATCCAATTTGTCACATACACAGATAATGTGTGGTGTGACATACTCTCCATGGATATTGGTCATATCATTTTGGGTCGATCATAGTTATTCGACTTAGACGTGACCATCTATGGACGTACAACCAATGTTCGTTCGTCCATAACGAAAAAAAGGTGAAAATTATGCCCAATCAACCGAAACCGTCAACCCGAGAAAGAGGATTGACAAAGGCAAAGACAAAGTGGATGTCCTAAATCCTAAGAAAAAGGGTGATAAGAGCAAAGGTAAGATGGAAATAAATTTAATTCGGCATGATTAATTGAAAAGAGCTTGCATGAGGGTTCTACTTGTTACGCACTCATGGCTCGAGAGGCTGATCAAAATATCGAGGAGCAGATTCCTGAGCACATTAAATCAATTCTGGAGGAGTTTTCTAAAGTCCTCCCACAAGATCTTCCAGGTGAGTTACTCCCAATGTGAGATATTCAACACGCTATTGAGTTAGTCCCAGAGCAACTTTACCGAACTTGCCCCACTATAGAATAAACCCAATTGAACATACGGAGTTACAACGGCAGGTAGAAGAGTTACTTTATAGAGGGTTCATCAAAGAGAGCTTGAGCCCATGTGCAGTTCCCGCACTTTTAACGCCAAAGAATGATGGTATATGGCGTATGTGTGTGGATAGTCGCGCAATCAATAAGATTATTGTCAAGTACCGTTTCCCTATTCGCTGTCTTGATGATATGCTACATCTAATGTCAGGTACTACAGTCTTCTCCAAAATTGATCTTAAGAGCAGGTACCACCAAATTAGAATCCGACCAGGGACGAATGGAAAATTACATTTAAAACTAAAGACGGGTTGTATGAATGGTTGGTTATGCCCTTTGGACTGTCTAGTACTCCTCGCACCCTTATGAGAGTGATGCTCAGTTGTTTCGACGGTTTTTCGGTAAATTTGTAGTGGTATATTTTGATGATATACTGATCTACAGTCAAACTCAAGAGCAACATGTGGGTCATCTGAGACAAGTCTTCTGCACACTCCAGACTGAGAAGTTTTATGCAAATTCAAAAAGTGTGCTTTCTGTATAGACAAGATTATCTTTCTAAGATTTGTGATTTCATCCGAGGGGGTTTCCGCGGACCCTGAGAAGGTGAAGGTAATAACTGAGTGGTCACAACCCCAAACGATTAGGGAAGTCAGGAGCTTTCACAGGTTAGTCACTTTTTACCGTCAGTTCATAAAGAATTTTAGTACTATTATAGCACCTATAACCGACTGTTTAATGAGCGAGGGGTTTTAGTGGACTCCTGAAGTCTCCAAGGCTTTCGCTGAAATAAGAGGATGATGACGGAAGCTCCTGTAATGCGTCTTCCTAACTTTTCAAAGGCATTTGAAGTAACATGTGACGCATCGGGACTGGCAATAGGTGGTGTACTGAGTCAGGAAAGCTATCCGGTTGCTTATTTCAGCGAAAAACTAAATGATGTCCGATAACCATACTCCACATATGACAAAGAATTTTATGCCATTATACAGGCTTTGCGCTACTGGAGGTATTATCTGTTATTGCAGGAATTTGTGTTGTTCAGATCATGAAGCGCCAAGATACCTCAACTCTCAAAAGAGACTGAATCCAAGACATAGCAAATGGATGGAGTTCGTACAGGATTACACATTTGTTCTCAAACACAAGGCAGGCGTTGAGAATAAGGTCGCTGATGCGCTCAACCAATGTGTCATGACTTTGGTAACTATGAGTGCATAAGTGATTGGATTCGAGAGATTGAGAGAGGAGTATGACTCATATCCCGACTTTGAAAAAATTTATGCCAGGTTATGAGACGGCTCTGTTCGTGACATGAACGGTTCTCTTCTACAAAATGATTATCTATTCAGATTTTGTAAGCTATGTATTCGTCGCACGTCCCTCAGAGATTCTCTCTCTTGGAAAATACGTGTTGGAGGTCTGGCTGGACATTTCGGTCAGAACAAGACAATTGAGGCCGTTGAAAACCGATTCTACTGGCCGAGTTTGAAAAGAATATCGCTAAAATAGTTAGCCAATGTCGCACGTGCCAACTGGCCAAGCAACAAAAGTAGATTGTCGGGCTTTATACTCCTCTCCCTGTACCCAATTGCTCGTGGTAAGACGTGAGCCTAGATTTCATACTAGGATTGTCAAAAACTCAGAAAAGGCACAACTCTATCCGAGTAGTAGTTGACCAATTCTAAAAAATGGTTCATTTTATCCCATGTTCTAAGACCTCAGATGCGTCTCGAGTAGCCGTCTTGTTCTTTGATAATGTCGTCAAGTTGCATAAGATACCTAAAACTATGGTGTCCAATACGGACGTTAAGTTTGTTAGCTACTTCTGCAAAACACTTTGGCACGAGATGGGAACCAAACTAAAATTCTCAACATCCTTTCATCTGCAGACAAATGATCAAACCGAGGTAGTAAACAGGACTCAAGAAAATCTTCTTAGGTGTCTCATTGAGGAAAATTTGAAAACTTAGAATCTCATTTTGCCTATAACTGATTTGCATATAATGGATCTGTCAATAGGACTACTGGTGTTAGTCATTTTGAAATAGTAAATAGTTTTAAACCCAGGCAACCAGTTGACTTAATTCTCATGACTCATCATCATCTAGGGTATCAGACTGTACATCAGCATTTGCATCTCATATTACATGAAGAGATCAGAGAAAAGATAATGAAAATAATGCTGATTATAAAGCTTTTGCAGATCTACATCGCCGATTAAGAACTTTTAATGTTGAAGATTATGTGATGGTCGGCATGAGACCCGAGCAGTTTCCTCTAGGAAACCATGAAGAAATTACACGCGCGAAGCACAGGGCCCTTTAAGATCCTCAAGAAAATCAATTTAAATGTTTATGGTGGATGGATCCCTATCAGACTTTGCCTTTGATACCCCTTCTGACCATTCGTGAATGAGCCAACTCAAGACCTTCTTTCTGAGAGCCTCCTACTACCTCCACTTTCCCCTAAACTGTCCTATGCAATAGAAAATATAAATTCTATCTTGGATGTCAGATTGTCTCTATTAGAGACGAAAGGATGCGACGCTATCTCATTAAGCGAAAAAGAAAGCCTGATTCAGAAAATTTTTGGATTACCGAGGAAGACCTCCGGCATCTTGATCCCGATCGACTGGAGCGCTATCAAAGCCAGCAGCAGTTCTGTCCCCTACGCTCGACGGGATTGTGTTCTTTCTACCCGGGGAGAATTGATGAGGACATCATGTCGCGTAGGGGCCGATTCGATCGAGTATACTTCAGAAAGCGACACAATTCAGTTCTTTAGCTTTAAATTGATTTTATTTAGATTTATTTTATATAGTAGGTGTTCTTTTGTGGACGTTTAGTATCACATCGATTATTTCTCAGTAGTTATCTTTTATAAAGCCTATATAAGGATTAAACTATTTTATTTGGATTATTGAATATTTAAAATTTCCTTAAATTATCAGTTTAATTCTTGAGTTTATCTGCTCTCAAATTTTGGGTGAGAAGCCCGCATAAGGGGTGAAACCTCGAAATCCTTTCCTATTTTGAATTTCAAATTTTGGTTACGATTTGAAGGTGATTGCAATTCAGGTCAGCGTTACATCACCATGCCTATTGCACAAATACGACAAGTATCCTGTAAAACACAAGCGAGGGAACAGAGGGGAAAAAGAGAGAATTTATGCGTGCACGCGCGGGCGCGGGCGCGCGCACACACAAAAAAACCTAAAATAGAAAGAAACAAAGAAAGAAAGGAAATGTAAACTAAAACAAAATTCTAGTCATTTTTAATGGGCCTTTGTCTTATAGAAGAGAAGACAATTTTAAATCGTACTCCAATTATTTAAGCATTGTGTGACTTAACATGGGCCTCAGGTTTCCCAAACTAAAGTGCCTAAGATAGCCTATTCCTGAATAACTAAATATTGTTTTGGTGGTCCATGATTATAATTTTCTTTTCTTTTCTTTTTTTAGAAAAATTAATAGTTATGGAGTTTATTATCTTTCCTACTAGCAAGAGTCAATGGTATCCAGTCTAACATGAAGCTAAGTGATGGTTTCTGATATACAATGAAATAGGCGGAGCTGAGGCCTACCTCCAAGGATCTGAACCAAGGTGTCACCATTTCCTCTCTCTTCCTCTTCAACATTCTTCCAGGTTCCTCTTTATGAAATTAACAAACTGCGGAAAAAAGAAATCAGAATCGTATCACTTCTTTTACTGCCTCAACAAATGAGACTCATATAAGAACTGTCAAAATATATTGCTAAAGAGATTGAAAGATCTTTTTATTTTCAAGACTATGAAAGACTGGAAAATCAAGAAACTGAATAAGTAGGGTCAATGAGAAAATTAGTCAGTCATGCAGATTGAATATATCTCTGAAGTGAAAGAAGAAACATGTCCAACGGTTCTCTGCAGTAGAAATTACAGATATATCATTTCCAAGATATTGTCACAAAATTTAGTTGAATTAATAGGTGTTCACTGAATCCTTCTTTCACATTGCTCAATTGCAAAAAAAAAAAAAAAAAAAAAAAATTGGCCTGCAACAGCCCAATTTATTCAAAATACAATCCAATTTTATTTGCATTCCTGGATACTGTTAGGCATTCATTTTGTAGCAAACCATCAGCCGCAAGTTGATGCAATGACCTCGTGCAATTTTTTTCAGCACTCGCATCTACCACATAGATTTCAAAATAAAATTCAAGTCATGCATTAAATTAAAAATTAAATAATGATAACTGTCCTAAGTATGATGAAAGTTCTGAATTCTATGTCCAAGCATTGAGGTTTGCTTTAGCCACTTGGATGCTTAAAAGCTAAACACAACCATAAAAAGTGTTAAGAATCATTGTGATCATTCTATTGGTGAAATCTCTCAAGTATCTTCAATTAGTCCATGTATCATTTCAATATGTAATAATGACCTCAAGCACCAAGTGAGCAGTGTAGATTAGATGACAGTGTCTCCACTATTTTGCTGCCATTTCTCCCACAAAATTTGCAGGAAGCACTGTGTGTTTTCAAGAATCCATCTTTCTCATCCATCCCTTTCAATAGTTCTCCCTTCCTTTGCTGCTCCACTCCACACTGTGATGACAATTGCCTGAGTTGAGCATCCACTAGCCTACAGCAGTAAGTGCAAAGTAGGTTCATAATCTAATCATCCCCTACTTAAGAATATGCAGTAAAATATCCTTCACCCCAGCACAAATTCATCAATCGCTTTCACCTCCCTGATCTTTTTTATATTTTATTTTTCAGATAACTAGCATCCAGTAAGTCTTATCCTTAATGGTCTCTGCTTTCAGACAGATTTTTTATTTTTTATTTATTTTATACAGTTTCCAGTTAAAATTTTGCTTGTGATACCTTACAGTAATACCATAAATTTACATGTATGCCTTTCAGACTTATTGTCCAGGAACAAGGTTTAAAAGCAAGCATGTCAAGTAATATGCTTGATTACCTGCCTGACTTCTAGAAGGGTTCAGTCTGCAAGCACCTTAAGATTCAGGCTGCTAGCAAATTTCAGAACTTGTCAGCTGTAGGGGGCGACATGGTTCTCCTGAAAATCTTGGAGGAATATCAGTGGAGATCGAAATAAAGACAGTAATTAAAGTGACGAAAATTTGTTATAACATATTCCTCAAAAGAAAGAGAAAAGGAAAAAGAAAAAAATGGTTAACATGAGGGAGTAGTTTATGATTTTTCAGGTTTTGTCATGAGCCTAGTTGGAATGAAGGGCCATGATCTGATCATAATTTCTCATATTCACTGTAAAGGGCTAACTGCAGTTAAACAAAAAGTGAACGTGTTGTCAAGGAAACCCTTGTCATATCAAGGAACAATGTATAGGGGTTTATAGGGATGCAGTGAAATAACTAGGCCTGTGCCTTATTGGGTTCTCACCCTAAAACAATGATCTCTTTCATGGTGGTGAAGAAAACCACCATTTTCCTCCTCCTATTCCACTACATTGCCTCATCGCATGAACTTCAATTCATGCGCTACCACGGCCATATGCTGCATGTAGAGAAAGCCGCCCTCTTGGCCTTCAAGACAACCATGACACCTTACACGCCTCCATCTCTAGCAAACTGGAATGAGTCCACTGATGTTTGCAACTTCACCGGCGTCCAGTGCAACCGGCGGCGACTTCACGTCAAATATCTCCAGCTCCGCCAGTTGCAAATTCAAGCTCCCCTCTCCTCGTCACTAGCCAACCTCACTGGCCTTCGATATCTAGATTTGTCGGAAAATCTTCTAACAGGCCACATCCCAGCTGAACTTTCCAAACTCCGCCATCTCCTCGTCCTCAATCTGTCATCAAACAATCTTGAAGGCCCCATTCCTGAATCACTTTCCCTTCTCAAATCCCTATTTGAATTGGACTTATCGAGTAATCAGCTCACAGGCCACATTCCAGAAGAACTCACGCACCCCCCCAATCTAACCATTCTTATACTTTCCTCAAACAATCTCGAAGGCCCTATTCCGGAGTCTCTTTCTCTTCTCAAGTCTCTTGGTTACCTCGACCTCGGAAGCAACTTATTGGAAGGTCCAATTCCGGCTTCTATCTTTCGTAACTGCACTTCCTTGGCTGTTCTGGACCTCTCCAACAATAGTATCTCAGGTGAGATCCCATCTGAAGCTGGAATTTATCTACCCTCTTTGTACATCTTTAATATTTATCTGAATCATTTGAGAGGAAATATCCCCATGTGGCTTTCAAATTCTTCCATAGAAGAGTTGGATGTTGAGAATAACCATATTTCTGGTGAGTTACCAACTGAATTGATCAGGAAGTGGAGAAACCTGACAGTCCTCCATCTATCATATACAAATCTATATAGCCATGACAATAACACTAATCTTGAACCATTCTTCCTTGCCCTTTCGAACGCGTCCAAGTTAAGAGAGCTGGAAATGGCAGGAATGGGCCTAGGTGGACATTTGCCTCGTAAAATTGGTCGAAACATGACCCAGTTGTCCATCATTAGCCTTGACAACAACAAGATTTTTGGCTCAATCCCACCTGACGTTGCCAATATTTGGAATGTAACACTATTGAACTTTTCAAGCAACCTTTTAAATGGAACAATTCCAAACCAGATAGGCCAACTTTTGGTATTAGAGCGGCTGATCTTGTCAGACAACTTTCTAAGTGGTGAAATTCCTGAAGTCATTGGAAATATAAGCTCCATTGGGCTTCTTGATTTATCCAATAACAGATTATCTGGAAAAATCCCTGAGAGCCTTGGAGATCTCAGTCGAATAAGTGAGTTGTATCTTCACAGGAACCAGCTCTCAGGAGAAATTCCTACCAAACTTGGCAGCTGTAAGAATCTGAACAAACTAGACCTGTCATATAATATGCTAACAGGAAGAATACCTGAAGAAATATCAGGTATCGTGAAAATATTCTTAAATCTTTCTAACAATTTTCTACAAGGGCCTTTGCCTAGAGATCTTAGCAAGATGGATCAAGTTGAAGAGATTGATGTTTCATTAAACCACCTCACTGGCATAGTCCTCCCTCAAATATCAGATTGTGTACGGGTGAAGTTAATCAATCTTTCCCATAATTCTCTTCAAGGACAGCTTCCAGATTCTCTTGGCAATCTTCGGAATCTTGAGACTCTTGATGTTTCTTACAATTCCTTATCTGGTGAAATCCCTCATAGCCTGAACAACTGCATCAGCCTGACCGAACTAAATCTATCATACAACGACTTCAGTGGCATGATAACAACTGCCGGAATCTTTTCATCGTTCACCAGTCTTTCTTTTCTTGGTAATCCACACCTATGTGGGTTAGTCACTGGCCGTGTTTGTCCTCACAGGAAGAAATGGTTTCATACCCGCAAGTTGGTGATTGCAGTGTGTGTAATCACATCAGTCCTTGCTTTTCTTTTAATAATATGCTGTGGGATTGGGCTCAAAAGTATCAAATCAAGAATTTTCTGGGGAACAAAAGATGTGTTTGGTAGCTTATCACCAGTTTTAAGGTCAAGCTTTCCTCGAATCACATATCGAGAGCTCATGGAGGCAACTGAGGATTTCAGGCAGGACAGGCTAGTCGGCTCTGGTAGCTATGGTCGGGTATACAGAGGGGTTCTAAAAGATGGTAGCATTGTTGCTGTCAAAGTCTTACAATTGCAAACAGGTAACTCAACAAGGAGCTTCACTAGAGAATGTCAAGTTCTGAAGAGCATTCGGCATCGAAACCTCATAAGGATCATAACAGCTTGTAGCCTACCAGACTTCAAAGCTTTGGTCCTTCCTTTCATGGCCAATGGGAGCCTAGAGAGCCAGCTATATGATGGTTCTTGCGACTTTAGCTTGGGTCTAAGGGTGAACATACTGAGTGATGTAGCTGAGGGGATGGCCTATTTGCATCACCACTCTCCTGTGAAGGTCATACACTGTGATTTGAAGCCAAGTAATGTTCTTTTGAATAATGACATGACTGCTTTAGTCTCAGATTTTGGGATTGCTAGGCTGATAACGACTGTTGAAGGTGGGAATACAGTTGGGGTTGACAATGTGGGAAGTTCTACTGCAAATATGCTTTGTGGTTCTATTGGTTACATTGCACCAGGTATGTTGCTTTGGTTCTGATATTCTCGAAAAATGGTATATATAATGGATTGTTGTTGTTTGACCAGTTATTGTAGGATTTATGAATTTTCACATATACCACTCTAAAAACTCTTTTAGCACATGCACCATGAAATTGCTATATGTTTCAAAATAAAACATCAATAGGATAGATAAGCAGGAAGGCATCACTAAAGAGAAATTCATGTATAAGAATAGATCCAAGAAGAAAGTATTCATTCATGAGTAGAGACTCCATGCATGACTCAGTAATTCATAGCCAGGTTAATTTGTCAGAGGAGTTATCTCACTGTGAATTTGCAACTAATGTTGTTTTTGGTCACTCGGAATTAATCTTTGCAGAGTATGGATTTGGATCAAGCCCATCGACAAAGGGAGATGTGTACAGTTTTGGAGTTCTCATCCTTGAAGTGGTAACAGGAAAGCGACCAACAGATGAGATGTTTGAAGCCGTCTCAGCCTCCACAAGTGGGTGAAAAGTCATTTCCATGGGAGAGTGGATATGGTGATTGATACCTCTATGGCAAGTGCCACAAAGGATCAGAACCCTGCGGTAAGAAGAATGTGGGAGGTAGCCATTGCAGAGCTGATCGAACTTGGCCTCCTTTGCACACAGGAGAGCCCGTCGACCAGGCCTTCAATGCTTGATGCTGCTGATGACTTGGACCGCCTGAAAAGGTATCTTGCAGGTGACACAACTGCAACATTCGCCTCTTCATTGGGGATGTCATCTTCTACTGTTGGGGGGATTAGCATAGGATCTTTCAAGATTTTATTGTTGTGGTTTAAGTGGTATGGGTTGAAGCTAGCTTATAGTTCAGAATTCCTTTGAAGGTACTAAGAAATGCATGACATTCCTACAGCTTGGTGGTTGTTCCAGTTTCAGTGTTGAAGCAGTTTTGCAAGTGAATGCTGGATAATATCTGGTAGAGCTTGCAGTTATTTAGACTCAAGATTACAAGGCCATAAAACTCTAATCAGCTGTTCAAAATCTACCTCCACAAAAGCCCATAAATAGAAATATGGTATCCCCTAAATTAGTTTAAATCATCAGAAATATTTCTAATCTAGTGCTTCCTAGATAAACCCTCCTTTCAATCTACGCCAACTTCCCTCGGTCACCGACCAAATCTCTCCAGGTCTGGTCTCTTTACCACTTATCTATATCGTAAGTAGAAATTAGGTCAACATTTAATGTCCAACAAATTTCTTCTTGAATTGTTAGGCCCAATTATAAGACCTATAGGTCCAAACTAGATTCATTCACTATCAATACAAAACGGAAGGGCTTATGATGCTATGCGTATTACACTTGAAAACAGAGACTAGTCAATGTGGCTGCACGCCAACAGTAAAGATTCTTACGGTCGTGCAAGAGGCATCAGGTTCTACTCATGCTACGGCTATGGCCCTTTCTAATTAAAGAAAGATGAAGAGATCCAGCTAATTACAGCTAAATGATGGATAGAACTTGTTCTGGTGGGCTTGGGTCTTGGACTGAGCTCAATCTACGCGTATCTTCGGCCTATTGAGCCTTAAGACTATGTATAGGTCTAATGGAGTATATTCGAGTTTTTAAGCCCCTAAATAGAGAACATGTGGAGAGGCAAGAAGTGGACCTTTCATTTGGATCAGAAAAGAACCAACTAGCAACAGTAACCTGCAAAATTGTAATGAGCTTTCAGTTAGCATAATAGTAATAAGAAATAATAACAACAACAACAATAATAACAAAAAATAATATATACAGGAATAAATAAGTAAAGAGATTTCACAGAAATATTCCATCAGATATGTCAGCATGTAAAATTTGGAGCATGATGTCATCATGTATTGATTGCATTCTTCTATTTAGTGTCATTCATATGATATCCTAAAATTTCAAAAGAAATACATCCCTCATATGGATATTTTGAAGATACCATACTAACTAAACTAAATTAATTATGTTACTGCAAGTCTGCAACTTCATATAAATTCAAATAGTTTAAACATAGAGCTAAGATAGTGTGATCAATACGAATGAACAACCTAACAACTCAGCTTATCTAGATATACTCTTGCAAATCACGCACAAGAAAAAGGGGAATAAAAAACCTTGACTATCCTGTCTAAAGTGGAGCTTAAAATTTTTCAAGGAATAAAGAGGAAAAACTGAGAAGTAAACGGTAATTTTTCTAACATATGTTCAGTTAGTCAGAAGGCATAAAGGAAAATTTGAAAATTCTAAGATAGCAGAATGATTTCTTTCCCTTTGTAATAGCTAAATTCTGACAAAATTCCACCTTAGGTTCCTCTCATATGTTGCCTATTGCCAGACCATTACCCAACTACAGAAAGATTCATATCCCTCACAATATGTATTTCATATGAAATTAAGGTTACCATCCCATAAAATAACTTGATTATATTATCTAAAGGTATTTCCGAAACAGGTGTCTGGGATCATTCCCACTAACTTGCAATGATTATGGTTCACATTTGATGCGCTCGGCCTATGAGATTAATGACCGAGATCCAGTAACTCATCCTATAATATATTAAACAATGTAGCCAAACCCATGCTTATCCACCATTAATCATGCTGGGGAATCCTAAGTACCCAGACAAACTCGCAAAGGCTAAAAAGTCTTCATTCCCCTAAAGTAGTTTAGCTGCACTGCAACTAGCTTTATCTGCCACAATCTTATTGCCATTTGCACAAATCTTATCCAACCAAATTCACTATGTCCTACAAGGATAGGATAAAAGAGACTAGTCACTTTGTGCTGGCCAACCCATTAGAAATTGGGCAGGTCATTACTATAAAGGGGTGACATAAGATAGTGGAAGATAAAACTATGATGGCCATATTGTGTATACTTTCTCTCTCTTCTGAGCAGATTAGATGAGAAGTGATGATGCCCAGGTGCATGCCAATACCAATAGTGGCCAAGAATCTGCACCCTTGATAGCCTCTGTGTGGATTTGGTAGGCAAATGACACGTCAAGAAATCTTATATTTAACAAAACTTGAGAAGCATCCTTCACACATGGTGGTTCAAAGATAATAGTGTTCAGCAAATTATGTTGGAAGGTGACTTCAAACAGCATGCCTCCACTTTTTCAGGCCAAAAATGCTAATTAGGGAGGTTCCTTTTAAAACATTAATATGCTAACTGGAAAAATAACTCAAAAAAATCCATGAAATGAAAGAACACATAGAAAGCTAATGAAAACTCATTCCCCAGGGATACAGAATATGTATGATTAATAATAAAAGGTAAATCTTTACTGCACATTTCTTGATGGTTTAACATTTGTATTGGGATCACAATTAGAAGCTCAACTTTTTTTCATATGTATGGCAATGCAGGCTGTATAATGGCATAGACGAAACTTTCTTAGCTCTTAAAAAAATTGACAACCTAGAGACCCCTTCAGGATCTCTTATCTCTAACTAGAAAGCACTCAATATCCTCCGCAGAAGTGCCTGTGGGGTATTCCTGATATCAGATGGCATGTATCAGTAGTGCTCAAGCAATTGAAAATAAAAAATTAAATGTAAGGACAAAAGGCTCCAACCAAAATCCTAACTTGCCCACAAAAAAATGCTACATAGCTTCATCTAAGAATTGTAACTTGGACAAGTATGTTTTAAGGCCTCAAAAGCGAATCCTAGTATTGTACATGTGTGTGTGTGCGCGCACGCGCCAATGTGTATTTAAAAAAAAAAATACAGAGAGATTTCTAATCAAAATACTGAAGCTTCATTCCAGATAAATGTTCTAGTGCGATTTGATGATCTCAGCAACTGTTCAACTATATAGTATTTGGGAAGGAAAAATATCCAATCCAATAGTATTCCTGTTTGATTATATGGAATAAGCAATACTTATTGCTGAGTGCAGCAACCTACTGGGAAATAATGAAATCCCATGATGTAATCATTCTTAGATAGGAGTAAATAATACTATGACAGAATCTTTGGTAATTAAACTGAATATGATAAATGGAAAAGTATACACCTAGTGAAGTACTTAAAGGTCTTTCTTTTACTAATGATGCATGTAAAGAAGGATTCGCTTAAATAAATTAGAATCAAAATTTATTTATTAACAAGAGGTAAAAGTCAAAAATTTCTTAGGAAAATAAGTCAGACTTGAATCCAAATGACCCAAAATGATAGAAAGAGCTAAACTGCAACTTCAAAGAAAAGATTGACTAAAGATCATAAAAAGAATAGAATATGATCTCTAGTCCAACTTTAGGGACTTCCATTTATTCCAATCATATAAGAACTGGAGTTCTTGGGCATGCTTAATTCCCACCCCCCCCCCCCCCCCCCCCCCCTCCTGTTTTTGGTAAATAAAGTGCAAGTTTGTCTGTGAACATTCTGTTAGAATCTAGTAGGCAACATATTACGTATTAAACAGAGAATAAGATCTAAAACGATAAATGCAAGAAACTCTTTAGCAGAGTTACACATCTGATAGTGACATGACACAGGCAGTGGAACCGAAAAGCAAAATAAAATAAAATAATTTAATAAATAAAAATCACTTTAGATGATCAGTGTGTAAAGAAATGGAGAACCACTACCATGGGGAAGATTCACCCATCAACTCAAATCATTCTATCAAGTCACAGCACCACTAAAAAGCCTGAGGATAGATGCAGTGGGATTTATCTTCCTCGCGTGCGTTGAAGTTCAAACTTCCACTTCAAAGTACAGTTACCCTATACAGACTAAGATTTCTTTTCCACCAATCATTTGTCAATATCTCCACTGTATTCTCCCCTTTAATCGTTGACATCCTTTATGAAGTTTCAGGAACCTTTATTGCATCCGTGTTTGGAGAGAATCTATAACTCACAGTACTAGAATACTTAACCAAAATGGGTTTCTCCCACTTTGTCTTAACCCAAGTCCTCTTCCTTCTTCTCCCTTCTCTTGTCTGTTCTTTCCATCCGAGCAATGGATTTAGAACAGATCAATCAGCTCTCCAAGCATTCAAGAAAGGAATATTCTCTGATCCGCAAAATGCTCTTAGTAACTGGAACAAGGCAACTCCTGTCTGCAAGTGGAATGGTGTTACTTGCAGCACAAAATCTGAAAGAGTGACTGAACTCGATCTCCAGGGTAAATATCTTCAAGGAACTATATCCCCATTTCTTTCAAACCTTTCTAGCCTTGAGTTACTTGAATTGTCTGATAATTCATTTAAAGGTCCCATTCCATCAGAGCTCGGAGCTTTGTCTAGCCTTGAGTTACTTGGTATAGCTGGAAACAATATGCAATATGAAATTCCTGAAAGCTTTTCCATGCTCGCAGAACTTCGTTACATTAATCTGAGAAATAACCAGCTTCATGGCAACCTTCCCGCCTCTTTGTTTATAATTGTAC
>JAVJIF010010393.1:0-85000 GCA_038442645.1 Agave tequilana | reverse complement strand
TGATAGCGCTCCAGTAAGTCGGGGTCAAGTTGTTGGAAGTCCTCCTCAGTAATCCAAGAGTTTTCTGAATCAGGTCTTCTTTTTCACTTAATGAGATAGCATCGAGTTCCTCCTTCTCTAGTAGAGACATTTGATCATCCAAGATAAAATCTATATTTTTTGCTGCATAGGATAATTTTTGAAGGAAGTGGAGGTAGTGAGGGCTCTCAGAAAGAAGATCCTGAGTAGGCTCATCCACGAATAGATCAAAAGGGATATCAAAAGTATCTCTATATGGAATCAAGTCTTCAACATTAAAAGTGCAACTAATGCCAAAGTCCGATGGGAGATCCACCACATAGGCATTTGAATTGATCTTTTTGAGGATTGGGAATAATCTTGCGCTTCGCATGTGTAATTTTTTCACGGTTCGCGGAGGAAACCACTCGGATCTCATGCGGACCATCACATAATCACCGACATTAAATATCCTTAATCTACTTGTAAATCCGCAAAAACATTATAATCAACATTATTTTTCATTACTTTCTCTCTGATCTCCTCATGTATTGCACGTATATGAGATGCAAATGCTGACGCAAAGTTTGATGCCCTAGAATGATGATGAGCCATGGGAATTAAATCAATGGCTGTCTAGGTTTAAAACCAGTTAATATTTCAAATGGACTAAGACATGTAGTCTTATTGACAGAACCATTGTATGCAAATTCAGTCATAAGAAAATGAGATCCCAAGTTTTTAAATTTTTCCCAAGGAGACACCTAAGGAGATTACCTAAAGTTCTATTGACTACCTCGGTTTGACCATTCGTTTGTGAATGAAAGGCTGTCGAAATTTCAGTTTTTTGGTGCCCATCTTGTGCCGAAGTGTTTGCCAGAAGTAGTTAACAAACTTAACGTCTCTATCAGACACCATAACTTTGGGCAACCCATGCAACTTGACGACATTATCATAGAAAAGGACAGCTACTCAAGACACATCAGAGGTTTTAGAGCACGGGATGAAGTGAGCCATTTTGAAAAATCGGTCAACTACTACTAGAATAGAATCATGCTTTTTCTAAATTTTTGGCAACTCCAGTATGAAATCTAGGCTCACGTCTTTCTAGAAGCAACTGGGTACAGGGAGAGGAGTGTAAGGCCGACAATTTACTTTTGTTGCTTGACAAGTTGACACGTGCGACACTGGTCAATGATCTTAGCGACATCTTTCTTCAAGGTCGGTCAGTAGAATCGGTGTTTAATAGCCTCAATCATCTTGTTCTGACCGAAATGTCCAGCCATACCTCCAGCATGTATTTCCCAAGAGAGAATCTCTGAGGGACGTACGGGGAATACATAGCTTATGGGACCTGAAAAGAGACATCTTGTAACAAAAAGCCGTCCATCTCTCGAATAGAATAGTCTCGTAACGTGACATAAATTTTCCCAAAGTCGGGGCACGATTCATACTCCTCCCTCAATCTCTCGAGCCCAATCACTTCTGCGCTCATAACTATCAAAATCATTACACGTTGACTGAGCGCATCAGTGACCTTATTCTCAACTTCGACCTTGTGTTTGAGAACAAATGTATAATCCTAGAGGATCTCTACCCATTTGATGTGTCTCGCATTTAGCCTCTTCTGGGAGTTGAGATATTTCAGTGCTTCATGATCCGAATACAGCACGAACTCTTGTGATAATAGATAATGCCTCCAGTAGCGCAAAGCTCGTGCAACTGCATAAAATTTCTTGACATATGTGAAGTATCGTTGTCAGGTGTCATTTAATTTTTTGCTGAAATAAGCAACAAGATGGCTCTCCTGACTCAGCACACCACCTATTGCTAGTCCTGATGCGTCATATGTTACTTCAAAAGCCTTCAAAAAGTCAGGAAGACACATAACAGAAGCTTCAGTCATCATCCTCTTAATTTCTACAAAATCCTTGATGATGGTAGGAGTTCACTGAAATCTCTCGCTCTTCAAACAGTCAGTTATTGGTGCCATAATAGCACTAAATTTCTTTATAACCCGACGGTAGAACATTTGTAACCCGTGAAAACTCCTGACTTTCCTAATCGTTCGGGGTTGTAGCCACTCAGTGATTGCTTTCACCTTCTCAGGCTCCGCGAAAACTCCCTCGGATGAAACTATAACCCCTAGAAAGACAACCATGTATGTACAGAAAGCACACTTTTTTGAGTTTGCATAAACTTCTCAGTTTGGAGTGTGCGAAGGGCCTGCCTCAAATGATCCACGTGTTGCTCCTGAGTTTGGCTATAAATTAGTATATCATTAAAGTATATCACTGTAAATTTATCGATAAATAGCCGAAATAATTGAGTCATCACTTTCATGAAGGTGCTAGGAGCATTGAACAGCCCAAAGAGCATAACCAACCATTCATAAAGCCCATCTTTGATATTGAAGGTAGCTTTTCATTCATTCCCTGGCCGAATTCTAATTTGATGATATCCACTCTTTAGATCAATCTTGGAGAAGATGGTGGCACCTGACATCAAATCCAATATATCATCAAGACAGGGAATAGGAAAACGATACTTAAAAGTTATTTTATTGATGGCACGGTTATTCACACACATACGCCAGGTGACATCCTTCTTTGGCTCCAAAAGTGCGAGAACTACGCCGGGCTCAAACTTTCTTTGATAAATCCCTTGTCAATTAACTCTTCTACCTGTCGTTGTAACTTTGCAAGCTCAGCAGGGTTCATTCTGTAGTGGGACAGGTTTAGTAAGTTTCCACCTGGGACTAAATCAATAGCATGTTGAATATCTCACATTAGAGGCAACTCATCTAGCAGATCTTTTAGGAGAACTTCAGAAAATTCTTCTAGTATTAGTTTAATGTGTTCTGAGATCTGCGTCTCGGTCTATGGCTCAACTTCTCTAGCCACAAGTGCGTAGCACATTAAACCTTCATTCAAGTTCCTTTCAATTTGATTGTGGCTAATCAAATTCACCACCATCTTACCCTTATCACTCTTTTTTTCTGGGGTTAGTGGTTTAGGTTGATTCGACATTAACTTTACTTTCTTGCCGTTATGAACGAATGGGCATTGGTTGGTACGTCCATATATGGTCACATCTAAGTCGAACAACCACGGTCGTTCCAAAATAATATGACCAACAACCATAGAGAGTATGTCACACCACACGTTATTTGTGTACATGACAAAGTGGATGGGAATTTGACATCTCTCTTGCACATCTATAGATGTAGCGTCAACCCATGTTATCTTGTATGGAACCGGATGCTTTACTGATTTCATCCCTAGGGTGGTAATTAATTTCGATGCAACGATGTTGATGCAACTGCTGCTATCCACTATCGCCCTCAGCTCTTGTTCCCAATTTTTGTGCAGGTTTGAAATATGGTAATTCTTCTCCAATCGTTGACTAACTCGGGCTGCATTAAGGTGCACCTAACTACTTCTAATCGGGCTCTGTCAACACTCGGGTTAGGTTCATCACTTTCACAGTTCTAATGTAGTCATTAAATTCACACTCCTCGGCAGAGGCATTTGAGTCATCATCCTGCTGGTGCACGTTCACTTCTACATCATTCTCTTCTTCTATATCTTTAATGAAAACCTTCTACTAAGAGGGTTTTACTTTTAGAGCACTGGCTGGCAAGGTGTTCATACCCTTAACACCTATAGCATTGGGTTCATGAGTTGACTTTTGCTGGTTCACTAACCGTTCTCCTCTCAGGGTTGGTCAGTTTCACACTAGAGGAACCCGTTGCTTTGACGCTAAATGAACTGGAGGCGAGTTTGCTCGGAGCAGGAAAAGATCGGCTAAAACTTGGCTTGCTGGTAGTGACGGTCTTAGAATTATCCCTAAAATCAGTTCGGTGAAAATTAGATCCTCTAAACTCATTTAAGTCGGCAACTAGCTGATACGCCTGCTTGAGAGTCGTGATGCCTCAGCGATGAGCTCTCGACAGTAATCATTCCTAAGACCTGATCTAAACCTAGATAGGGTCTGTTTGGGAGACTCTAACTCGATTTCTCTGTACCGATTCAAATATTCATCAAACTTAACAATGTAATCGGTGACTGACTTGTTTCCTTGAGTCAATCTATTCTACTTATCTAGTAATTGTTGACTGAATGACAGTAGAACATACTCAACATAAGCTTCTCTTTCATGCTTTTCCAAGTCTTCATTGAGTCTTCTCTTTTATACATCATCATCCTCTCCAGGTTTTTCCAATATTGTCCAGCTTCTCCCTTTAGTTTCATCACGACAAATCGAATTTTTCTAGACTCAGACATGTTATGCCAACGAAAGTAGTAGTTCATTGCCAACTGCCAGTCTATATAAACTTAGGGGTCCAAGCGCTCGTCAAAAGAAGGAGCATCGACTTTAACGCTTTTGATATATTGGGCATTAGTGTCAGCTATATTGTAGGATTTAGCTCGCTCTTGTCTGGGTGACCTACTGCCATTTCGAGAATTGTCCTCCTCTCTTGCTCTCCTTCGATTGATTTCTAACCTATCAAGTCGAGCTGCTAGATTCCTACAATTGACGTCAACCTGAGTCAACTCGCTCAGAATAGTGCTTTGGGTCAGCTCACTCGCTGACGTCAGCAGTGACATCAGCTGTAGGGGCTTCGGGTTGGGTTGCAACTCGGGTCGGGCCGGGTTCAGTTGGATCCATCCCAACTGGTCTGATCGAATAATTTTGATCAGATCAGTTCTGATCTGATCTTAGATCAGATCTGATCTCTTCAGTCTCAGTCACGGGCGATACCAGCAGCAGAGGGTGAGGTTGGTGGAGGAGGCGAACGATGGCGACGACACCTGGCTGTTGTAGGCGGAGATGGAGCTTGGCAAAGTCAGAGATAGAGTTGCAGCGACGATTTGATGGGGACTTCGACGAAGTCTAGAGGTCGTAGCAGAGGCGGAGATGGAGTTGCAGCGACGTGACAGCATGGACCGAGGCCTTGGCGAGGTCGCGGTGATGGTGGAGAGCCAGCGGCAAGGATCTTGTGGTGGAGACCACGACGGTGGCGACCACGGCGGTGAGATCTGATCAGAGGCTTTGGTGAGGATGGCGGAGAGGTGGCGCGGTGAGGTGGGGAGGCACCAACTGTGACGAGATGACGACAATGATAGAAGTGGAGGATGGGAAAGCTTCGACGGCGAGGCAATTTGAAGATGGCGGTGGTGATTTGGTCATGGTGAGGTGGCGAGATGGTGGTGACGGCGAGGAAGGAAGAGATGATCGACAGCAGAGTTTTATATGGATGTCGCGAAAGGGATGGAGGAGAGTGAATAGTTGGGATTTGCAATTTTGAGGGATTTTCATGGGGAATTTTTCTGGGATTTGTTGTAGTATATTTTTTTGGGAAGGAGATCTAGGGATTTCGAGCAAGGGAAAAATTTGAAAAAGAGAAATTTGAAGGGAATTGAAACCAAGGTTCTGATATCAAATTGATGTAAAACAGTCTAGATCGCAATCACCTTCAAATCAAACTAGGGTTTTAAAATTTAAAATTGAATTTTGAGTTTTCACCATTTACACGGGCATCACACCAAAACTCAAGAGCAAATAGACTCAAGAATTTAACTAGAATATTTGAGAAAATTTTTAATTATCCAATAATTTACAAGAGAAGTCTCGGAAGGTTTTTATAGGCTTTACAAGAAAGTTATTCTAGAAAATAACTGATATGGTACTAAACGTCTATATAAAAGAAACACTTACTACAGTAGCTAATTAACATAAAATAAAACTAGACTAAAATCAAAAAACTGCATTATGTCACTTTCTAAAATAAACTCGATCAAATCGTCCCCTAAGCAGCATGATGTTCTCATCAGGTCTACAATAATTCTATGACAACTTATCCTCAACCCCAGTTCCCTTTAACATTTTGAGAATGTAATCATTATTTATCCTCTCTTTTAGTGTATTGACACTTATGCATCTCAACATTCACAATTCAGTTACAATATGTTGTTTTTTAATTACCCAACATTTTGACCCATAAAGTATAGTCAGTCATATGGCCATTTAATAAAGAAATATGTTCAACTTCATGAGTACCCTTGTGATCACTTTGTACTCTATGCACACTTCATTTTAACCATCCAATGTTATTCTATAAGAATCCTTCTCAGTATCACAATCACAATGAATAATCAGTCTTATGTAGCAAACTATGAAGTACAAACACTTCAAGGTGAGTCATGTCTGGGTCAGACACTGACACTTGGACGCTTGCTTGACATGTTTTAAACAATCCAAAGTCAGCTTAGATTTTCAAAAACCATAAAAAAGTGTGTTGGCACCGTGTCCAACATTATGTCGGCTTTAAATAAAATCTTAAGATAATATTTTGGATACCTAAAAGCCACATGTCACTTACAACAACAACAACTAAGCCATTTGTCCCAAGTTGTTGGGGTAGGCTACATGAACTGAAAGAGAATTACGCCGGATCGAACATATAGATCAGCTTTCTCTACTCATTCCTATTGAGCAATATGCCTTCATTAAGACCTTTAGCCTCTATATCTTATCGTATTACCTCCATCCATATTTTCTTCGGTCTCCCTTGCGCTCTTTTAACTTGCCCTAGTTTGATATGCTCTACTCGCCAGGTTGGCGTATTTGTAAGTCTACGTCGCACATGACCAAATCATCGTAGTCAGTTTTTTCTCATCTTCTTTTCTATAGGGGTTACTGTGAGTTCACCTAGAGGGGGGGTGAATAGGTGATGGCTAATCTAATGGTCACTAAATGCCAAATAATGCGGAATTAAAAACTATTATGACCTAAACAAACTATTATACTAAACACCACGTATAACACAAGAGTGTAGCCGAATTCCCCGTCAAGGGCTCTGAACTAACTCCTTTAGATTTCCCTAGATAAGGGTTGAGGTGCCGCGTTGGCTCTCTTGGTTAAATACAAGTGTTAGCAAACAAACCCAAGCAAGTATATCAATTAAGCACACAAGTATATTATGCATGTAAAGATAAACACAATAGAAGCATGCAAAATATAAATAAGAGACAAAGAGAGAGAGTGAGCAATCGCAAACACAAGGGATTTGTTTCGAGGTTCGAGCACCCTTGCTCTACATCCCCGCCTTCGACACACGAAGGATTTTCACTAAAATCGATTCCACCGGATCACTCGGTGCCGCAACACCTACAAGCTCTCGGACTCCCTAGTCCGTACACACGCAAGCCCACCGGCTCGCCGAGGCCGCACCTCAAACAACAAGTTCGCACCCGAACCCGAAACACCGAGTCCACACTAGGACCCGAAACAATGCGAACACAACCGTCCGCCTCCTCAAAGTACAAGATGAAACCTTGGTGATCTAAACACTTGATCACCAATAAAAACTCTCAAAACACAATCCTATAGATAGATAAAGCAATGGATAGCTCAAGTAATTGTGTGAGAAACTAGGATGGAAGTGGTGGAGGAAAACTCAAGAAATTCTCTTTTAAACACTCATGATAAAACTCTCCTTTTGATTGGAAATATTGGCTCTAAAACAAGTGGAGAAAACCTCTTAAAAGAGTTGGGAAAACTGGTGAAAAATTCACTTGAAAATCTTAATCAAAACAGCCCCCAAATGCCCCATTTTATAGAGTCTGGAAAACTAGCCGTTGGGGTCTGTCAGGCCTGTCGGTCGACCGTCCAGTCAACCGGCCAACGGTCATATTTCAGACCGTTGTGCCATCGGTCGACCGGTCGGTCGACCGAGGCCAGATACAGAGAGTAAACTCTCCGCCCGGTCGACCGCCCGGTCGACCGGGACCTTTCCAGAGAGCAGAGCTCTCTGGACGGTCGACCGGGTCGGTCGACCGGCCACTGCCAGAACTAGGCGTGCACGTTTGTGCACGTCGGTCGACCGCCCGGTCGACCGACTTCAGGGTTCGGTCGACCGTCCGGTCGACCGGCTGAAGCCAGGAAACATTGTTAAGGGATTGAAAACTTGATCATTTTGGCTCTAATAAAATCCCATAAATTTACAGAAAATTTACAAAAATAGTTTTAACACTTTACTTTGATAAACAAACATGCTTGCACAAAATCAAGACATGTTACATATGATTTGAACTATTTTTGTAAGTTGGAAATATTTGTTCAAAAACAAAAACGGTATTTTTTCAAACTTGATTTTTCTAAAACTTGTTTTTCAAAACTTCACCAATTATAAAAACAAGATATTTAAACTACTTTTAAAGCATAGTGTGTATGGATATGATCCACTACACAAACATGGTGAAATATCTATGTTTTTGACATTATGCACTAAACATGGTTTTGGATAAAACATATAAACTTGAATACCAAAAATCAAGCATGTATTTTTCTAAAAGAAAATCTTTTGTAAAAACAAAACTATCAAGAGTGTGTGTGTATATGTATTTGAGCAATCCACCAACTATTCTATCCTTTACATTTTATCTAAAAATAAAATCTTCTAAAAACAAACCTAGACACAAGTTTTCATCTTCTTGAAGTCTTCACGTGAAGCCTTCTCATCTTCTTGACTTGGTCCAAACACGATCCAATGGCTCTTGGATCAAACCGTGCTAGCTCCAAAACTTGACTTCAAATCCTTTGTTGAAGTTATGCACCTACTAAGATCTTGATCATAAATCTGTCACTAATTAAACACAAGATCATTAGTAAACATAAGTACATGAGTTGATCATCATCAAAACTAGAGTGATGGGCCTTCGGGCCAACAATCTCCCCTTTTTGATGATGACAAAACTCATGAAGTTATATATGCATGGATTAAAGTAAAGCTCCAAAGAAGCTCCCCCTTAACTCATGCATAACAAATAAACAATAAATATGCAATGTATGCTTATAAACATGTATGCAAATCTAGGAGATAAACATGCTAACAAGCATAAAACAAATCAAATTCTTTTTCTCCTATTTGCAAAACAAAACATATATGCATAAACAATCCTTTTTCACAAAACATGCATATAAATCCAAAATCTTTCTCCCCTTTTTGTCAATCATCAACAAAGGGGTAAGAACACAATCAACAAATTTTTCTTCCCCTTTTTGTCATAAACAAAGAGATCAATAAGGGGTCACATCAAACAGATTAATAAAAGGTTATATGCGATATACATTCATAAAGAGGAAGACGGTTAAGTAACTTTCCTACACATACAAGCCCTAATTCACATAACGTATAATATGTAATGCATAAGAGGAGATGTGAAGCTCCCCCTACACACGTGTACCACATAAAGAAGAGTTGTCAAGCTCCTCAATATACAATACACTCAACATGAATCTATATGTAGAAGAGATGTTAAGCTCTCCTTACATATAGGCAATACAACTCAAAAATTTTGAATTTTTCTTATAAAACAAAATTTTGAATTTTCTCAATAAACAAATCTTGAGAATTTTTCTTAAAATTTTTTTATTTTCTTATCATAAATAACTTTGTGCTTTAAACATGTAAAACAATTTTAACTTAAGCACAAATAACTCATATATATGTATGAAAAATGAGTATACCAAATGAAATTGATACATACATATATAAGAAAACAAAATATGAGTATATACAAAAATAAAGTCAAATTGATACCAATTGAAACGATTCAATGATACCAATTGAAATAATAATAGGATCATGTGTATATCTCATAAACATTGAAGAATAAATAACTAGTTAAATTAATTTTTAAAAACTAGTTAAAGATCCTTCAAAAACATGAAACCAAATCATATGTATTTCATGAATCATACCAAATACACAAGAGATGACACTCAAAATCGATTAAGCTCATAAAAGTGTTCATGAATCAAAGTCATGACAAAACAAATGAAGTATGAGTGTACAAGAATCATGTATATAGCATTTTCATGAAAATAGTCATTAAGGCTCAAAATGATCAAAACACATTATTCATTTTATTTTATCAAACAAAACATGAAAATTTATTTTTCATTAAAAACAATAAACTTCTAGGTATATGTATGATTTATCTAAATCTAACAATATGCATACATATCCCAAACATAAAACGAGTCTATTAATAGTATTTGCATGAAGGCAAGAGACTCACGGGTATACATGTATATTTATTAGATTTGAATACAAAATTACATATACATGAAGTAAAACATAAAAATTGGCAAAACAAGTGTAAATGAGAGAATCATCAAAACTAGTCTATACATGTGCATATAGTGGGTACAAGTGAGCATGAAGTGCAAACATATATGAATCAATTTGTTCTCACTATTTGTACATGTATAAATACAAGTTTTGATGAAAACTACATTTAAACTAGTATTTACTACATGAAGCACAAAAACACAAACATGCTATATGATATAAAAGCATGTACATAAAATAAGAGTTTAGAAATAGTTACCAACTAAGGAACTATGTTCCAAAACTCCAAACATGGTGGTTGTCCCACCAACCTCCTTAATAGCGGTGCATCAAATGTATGTCCTTCTAGTCCATGCAACCACCACCAAGGCACCAAATCTCTCACGTCTTGTGAGAGCCCTCACCTACATCAAAAACAAAAGGTGGGGATTTTGGTACCCATTTTCTTTTAGGTCCACGGGGGTTAGCATTTAATGGAACCCAAACACTTTTCTTAGCAAAATTTAAAACATTTATCTTATCATAACAAAATTTTGCTAAATGGCCTTTGCGGCCACAATGTGTGCATTTGTACACCTTAGGATGCTTATGTGTATGTGTATGATCGTGGCGTGCAAAATAAGCATATGCATGATGATGATGTGCATAAACATGTGGAGCTTGTTTCTTTGAAAACAAAGACTCCAATCTAGTGTGGTTAAATGCACAAGAGCTCAAGGTTGAGCTCAAACTATCAATTTTATTTTTAAAATTTTAATCTCACTATCATCAATGGTGGCATGTAAAGCATGATGAGATATAGAATCATTTTTATTCTTTTTCTTTTGAGAAACATTTTCTTTTTCTTTTTCAAAAAATTTTCTTTTCAAACAAGAATTTTCTTGAAAAACAATTTCCTTTTGTTTTTCCACCAAAACAATTTTATTTTTCAAATTTGTGTTTCCTTCACAAAGAACACTCAATTTGGAAAACAAGGAAACATTCTCATTTTTCAAATCTTCATTTTCTTTTTCAATGCATGCAACCTTATTTTCTAATGAATCTTTTTCTTTAAGCATGCAATCAAATTTCTTTTTCAAATTTTTATTATCTTTTCTAATCATGTCATATTTTTCAAGTAGTAATTGACAAAATGAAGTAACCTCATCATATGACATGTTATTATCTTCATCTACCTCGGATTCGGTAGTTACCTCAAGAGGGTTATCCCCTTGGACCATATAGCACAAGTTGGAGGTGTCGCTTTCAACGTCCGAATCGCTCCCCACATAATATAGATCTTTTTCGCCAAGGGAGGTGATGATGTTTCATGCTACAAAAGCTGAATCAATGTTAGAAACCTAGATAGATAATCATCATTTAGGGTAGACTTTAAAGCATTTAGGGCTTTTGCATTAGCCTTAAGATTCTTACCATTTAAACAATATGCATTATTAGTTGTGGCAAGATAAACATGAATGCCTAGGGCCTTGAGGTACAAGGACATCTTAACCTTCCAAATTTGGATGTTAAGAATGTCAAACATAGGTGGTGACATGAAATCCATGGTGCGTGTACAAAAATTGCGATTAGCCTAAAAAGAGAGGATCTTTAACTCTAGGTTGTAAGACCCAAATTCAGAGCACTTGGCTCTGATACCAATTGTAAGTTCACCTAGAGGGGGGGTGAATAGGTGATGGCTAATCTAATGGTCACTAAATACCAAATAATGCGGAATTAAAAACTATTATGACCTAAACAAACTATTATACTAAACACCACGTATAACACAAGAGTGTAGCCGAATTCCCCGTCAAGGGCTCTGGACTAACTCCTCTAGATTCCCTAGATAAGGGTTGAGGTGCCGCGTTGGCTCTCTTGGTTAAATACAAGTGTTAGCAAACAAACCCAAGCAAGTATATCAATTAAGCACACAAGTATATTATGCATGTAAAGATAAACACAATAGAAGCATGCAAGATATAAATAAGAGACAAAGAGAGAGAGAGTGAGCAATCACAAACACAAGGGATTTGTTTCGAGGTTCGAACACCCTTGCTCTACATCCCCGCCTTCGACACACGAAGGATTTCCACTAAAATCGATCCCACCGGATCACTCGGTGCCGCAACACCTACAAGCTCTCGGACTCCCTAGTCCGTACACACGCAAGCCCACCGGCTCGCCGAGGCCGCACCTCAAACAACAAGTTCGCACCCGAACCCGAAACACCGAGTCCACACTAGGACCCGAAACAATGCGAACACAACTGTCCGCCTCCTCAAAGTACAAGATGAAACCTTGGTGATCTAAACACTTGATCACCAATAAAAACTCTCACAACACAATCCTATGGATAGATAAAGCAATGAATAGCTCAAGTGATTGTGTGAGAAACTAGGATGGAAGTGGTGGAGGAAAACTCAAGAAATTCTCTTTTAAACACTCTTGATAAAACTCTCCTTTTGATTGGAAATATTGGCTCTAAAACAAGTGGAGAAAATCTCTTAAAAGAGTTGGAAAACTGGTGAAAAATCCACTTGAAAATCTTAATCAAAACAGCCCCCAAATGCCCCATTTTATAAAGTCTGAAAAACTAGCCGTTGGGGTCTGTCAGGCCTGTCGGTCGACCGTCCGGTCGACCGGCCAACGGTCATATTTCAGACCGTTGTGCCATCGGTCGACGGTCGGTCGACCGAGGCCAGATACAGAGAGTAAACTCTCTTTCCGGTCGACCGCCCGGTCGACCAGGGCCTTTCCAGAGAGCAGAGCTCTCTAGAAGGTCGACCGGGTCGGTCGACCGGCCACCTGCCAGAACTAGGCGTGCACGTCTGTGCACGTCGGTCGACCGCCCGGTCGACCGACTTCAGGGTTCGGTCGACCGTCCGGTCGACCGACTGAAGCCAGGAAACATTGTTAAGGGATTGAAAACTTGGTCATTTTGGCTCTAATAAAATCCCATAAATTTACAGAAAATTTACAAAAATAGTTTTAACACTTTACTTTGATAAACAAACATGCTTGCACAAAATCAAGACATGTTACATATGATTTGAACTATTTTTGTAAGTTGAAAATATTTGTTCAAAAACAAAAACGGTATTTTTTCAAACTTGATTTTTCTAAAACTTGTTTTCCAAAACTTCACCAATTATAAAAACAAGATATTTAAACTACTTTTAAAGCATAGTGTGTATGGATATGATCCACTACACAAACATGGTGAAATATCTATGTTTTTGACATTATGCACTAACATGGTTTTGAATAAAACATAAAAACTTGAATACCAAAAATCAAGCATGTATTTTTCTAAAAGAAAATCTTTTGTAAAAACAAAACTATCAAGAGTATGTGTGTATATGTAATTGAGCAATCCACCTATTCTATCCTTTACATTTTATCTAAAAATAAAATCTTCTAAAAACAAACCTAGACACAAGTCTTCATCTTCTTGAAGTCTTCACGTGAAGCCTTCTCATCTTCTTGACTTGGTCCAAACACGATCCAATGGCTCTTGGATCAAACCGTGCTAGCTCCAAAACTTGACTTCAAATCTTTTGTTGAAGCTATGCACCTACTAAGATCTTGATCATAAATCTGTCACTAATTAAACACAAGATCATTAGTAAATATAACTACATGAGTTGATCATTATCAAAACTAGAGTGATGGACCTTCGGGCCAACAGTTACACCTATTTTAGAACGAATATCCTCATTTCTCACCTTACTCTCCTTGTGTTATCACACATCCAACGATGCATGCGCATCTCTTCTACGCTCATCTTCTGGGCATGATTCTCTTTATAGTCTAACATTCTGTGTCATATAACAAATCTGGCCTAAAAATAATCCAATAAAACTTTTCTTTATAACGGAATATTACGGTCGCATAAAACTCCTGTTGCGCAACTCCATTTTAACCAGTCGGCTTGGATCCTATGGTTGACATCACTATTGATCTCCCCATCCTTTTAAATTATAGAACCCGAATACTTAAAATGACTGTTCATTGGTATTTCTTTTCCATCTAGTACCATAATACAATAATTTTAGATTCTCTGTTTATTGAATTTGCACTCCATATATTCTGTTTTGGCCCTACTTAATCTAAAACCTTGAGATTCTAGAGTTTGCCTTCATAACTCCAATTTGGCATTTACTCCAGCTCTCGTCTCATCGACTATGACAATATCATCAGCAAATAGCATACACCACATGTCGCTTAACTAAATATAAAAAAGAATGTCTCTTCAATAAAAGCAAATATGTTAGTAGAATCTAAACACATCACAAACTAAGTGAGATATTATAATTAGATTTTTTTTGTTTTGCTTGTTACTTTATTAGAAGTTATGGATGTAAATCATTTAGATCATATTTTGTTTTTCTATTTTACTTTTTAATGGAACACATCCTAGCCACGACGGGTTTTGATATGCATATAGAAACATACATAGACGTAGTTGTATCACTGTGTCCTTGTAGCTTACATTAAGAATTTTTCATGGCACCATGTACGTATCCGCGTAGTGTCGTATGTGTGTTATGTGTCAGTGTCCATGCTTCATAGGTAGCAAAAATGCTCACTCATGTTGACCATTAATATGGTTTATATCTTAATTCCTTCTTTTATTTTTCTAAGAATCACATTCCATATAATCCATTTTCATCCTCCTATTCTAGATCCTCTAGATTCTAAAGCCTGCCTCTAGGTATGAACATACTTAAAGTTTGTTCCAAGGAACAATAAACCCCTATTGACATTACACATGCACATACTAGCATACTTCACATGTGAATGCCGGTTAAAAAGTATTTTAAAGTTATTGTAAGATATATTTACATTTTGTTGCTAATTTTGATCATTTATAAATGATATCTTTAGTTTCTGTTAAGTTATTAAAACCAACAGAATTGTGTGATTGTAAGTTAGCATTCTTTTTTTATAATCTCTTTGACCAGATGATAACTTTTCTCCATACTCTTTTGCAGCGTATCCATATGTAGGTCAAAAAAGAAAGGGTTTCTTTAAACAAACATAAGAGATCTAAGAGCTATACATATTTTATGGACTTCAAGGTACAATCTGCCTACAGATGGATACCCTACAAAAGAGTATGGAGAAAAGTTATCTTCTAGTTAAAGAGACCACAAAAAAAGAATGCCAACTTATAATCACACAATCTTTAGGTTTTAATAACTTACCATAGAATAGAGAACCCTTTGGAGTTTGGAAAACTATAGGTCTATAAAAGGAGTCTCCACAAAATTATTGGCAAATCAAGTATCCACCGAGACACATAAAATTACGCGATAATGGAAATGATAAAAGAAAAATAGGAAAGTATGGAAGAGTACAGAAATGAGATGATATCTTGATTAGAATTGCTTTGCCAGTAGGTAGAGTAAAAATGATGAAGCAAAAGGAAAGGAAATTTTAACTCTGGACTTTATATTCCTAGGCCTAAATACAAAAAATATTGAAGATTGAATTTACTTTAGTCATACATGATCATGTTGAATCGTCATTGTCATCATCATTATCTAGGCCTTTCCCATCAAATTAGGGTATGCCATGGAGCAAGAATCCACGAATAATTTGATGATTTATGACTGATGGTTGACCCAATGTCAACACTCTTAATTAATTCCGAAGATCTGAAGAAACTTTCAATGTGAGAGGCCTAAAAGACCAATATTAGTGTCCTCAAAACTCCTAGACTAGGAAACAATAACTAGAATAAGGGAAGAGATGATAGATTTGTTCTAGGTTAATTACATTCCACTCGAAGGCATAGAAAAAGTAAAAATGAGATATTCCCACAACCTCTTCATATTGAATATACAAAGAAAAACATCAAATCATGAAAGTGAAATCTTTTCGTAGATAGCATGTGTTATCCAAAAATCAACTATGAAGGGAGAGTGAAGTTTAAATTTAAACCGAATCATATTGTGTGTGTATAATTATGTATGCATGTATGTATTTCATAATTTCAGGAATAGAATATGTAGCTATATCGTTTTTGTAGATAAATTTGGGAAAGTCCTTTTACGTTACTTTAGTTCGTATAACTAATTTCTCATCATATTGGAGAAAAGACCTCTTATTTGAAATGAAAAACACAGACGCAACAGAGTTGATGAAAGGAAACGAAATAAGTAGAAACAACACATAAATATTTGGATTAGCATTAATTTAATTATAGTGCTATTAATTTACCAACTAAGATTGTAATGGTTATATATATATATATATATATATATATATATATATATATATATATATATATAGAGAGAGAGAGAGAGATAGACTTGTGTCAATTCTGAAGGATTCGAGCCGAATCCTTCCCACTCAAATACAACCCTCCAATATTCAAATACAAGATCTACTCCGTTGAGTTTAATTTATATTATTTCAAGTATTTATAAACAAAAAATCAAGTGTTTTGAATACTTTTTACTCATGCATCAAGTAGGAAAAAAACGAGCGGCCTAAATAGTGAGTTGGTTAGTTTAATGGTGTATAACATTTGAAACCTAACAAAAATTAGTTTGAAGGGGTTTTTAAATGTTTAAATCATGTTCAAATGGCTGGATCGAGAATTGTATGTCTAAAGACATAGATGTAACCAACTCACTACTTTCGGCCGTCCATTTTGCGTCGCTTGATGGATGGGCAAAAAGTATTCAAAATACTTGATTTTCAATTCATAGATATTTAAAATAATATAGATCAACTTCAACAGAGTGGATCTTTTATTCGAATGTCGGATGTTGGTATTTGAGTGAGAAGGATTCGGCCTCGAATCCTTCCGGAACCACACAAGTGTGTGTGTGTGTGTATAAATAGAAAGAGAGAGATAAATTTGTGTAGTTCCGGAAGGAATCGAGCCCGAATCTTCCCACTCAAATACTAATATCCGACATTCGAATACAAGATCCGCTCAGTTGAAGTTGATTTATATTATTTCAAGTATCTATAAAATAAAATTCAAGTATTTTAAATACTTTTTGCCCATCCATCAAGCGGCACAAATGAATGGCCGAAAGTAGTGAGTTGGTTAGATCTATGTCTTTAAAAATACAAATTCTAAATCCGGCCATTTGATCATAATCTAAACATTTAAAAACCTTAGAAACCAATTTTTGTCAGGTTTCAAATGTTCTACAATGTTAAACTATCCAACTCACTATTTATGTCCGTTTTTTTCTACTTGATGCATGAGTAAAAAGTATATAAAATACTTGATTTTTGGTTTATAGATACTTGAAATAATATAGATCAACTTCAATGGAATGGATCTTGTATTCAGATGATGTATGGTTGTATTTGAATGAGAAGGATTCGGGCTTGAATCCTTCCGGAACTACACAAGTCTATATATATATATATATATATATATATATATATATATATATATAATATATATATATATATATATATATATATATATATATTATGTCATTCACTTACACTACAATATGGAAAGTTTTAAGAGAGGGAATCTACATTTGGAATATGCTACCTCTTTAAACGTGTGCATCGACGCGCATCCCTACAAATAAATCACCCAGTTATCATATTTGACACTTTCAAAGACACTTCCAAATTTGTCAAATCAGCATGTTTAAGTTATATGCTCAGTGTTCTATGTTGATGTCTGTGCTTGTTCAAAAGAGCAACAAGAGTGAATTAATGTATGCACTTATATGAGAGAAATTTCTTTGCATATATGCATATTTTAGTCCTAATCTACCTTAACATTTGCTTAGTATAGTCTATTAAAGAACATCTCGTTTATGATATCAATAATCTCATTCACAATGTCTATTACGTATGTGACTCATCTAGAGTACGGATATGGTAGAAGTGCATCAACAAAGGGCGACGTCTACAGCTTTGGAATTCTTGTGCTCGAAATAGTTACAAGAAAGAGACCTACAAATGACATGTTCAGTGAAGGTCTAAGCTTGCATAAATGGGTGAAGGACCACTATCATAATCAGCTTGATAAGGTCATTGACTCCTCCTTGACGAAGGACATATGGGGTCAGAACCCTGAAATCAGAAACATGTGGGAAGTCACAATCAAGGAGCTACTTGGGCTTGGGCTTCTTTGTACCCAGGATGCGCCCTCAAACAGACCAACCATGCTTGATGCTGCGGATGATTTGAACCGACTAAAACATAACCTTGGAGGTGATACAACTGCGACATTTACTTCATCTCGCGGGATTTCATCCTCTACTATCACAATTGGAGATTCTGGTAGTCTCGAAAGGCATTATCTATAGTTTGTTACAAATGAAACTAAACAGTTATTTATGTAAAGTGAGTGGCCAGCATCAAATTTACTGTTTATAAAATTTGGCCTGCAGATTTCAATTGATCTCACAAATGGCAAGATGAGAGAGAGAGAGAGAGAGAGAGAGAAAGAAACCAAGTGATTAACTAGTCATATAATTAATTAGGAAAATGATGGTGAGGAAGATATCAACATTGACATCTGTTTCTATGCATAACAAAAGATTAATTGAGAACTGAACAGATTTTAGAATTTTCTTTCAATTCTTCCCATTTTCTTCTTCCTCTTCTTCCAAATCCTTTACCAATTTGTATGAGCACTGAGAAACCCTTTTACTAATTTCTTCCATTCAAATAGATTTCTTTCTAATTTTTGTTAGAATGTTTGGATCAGTGGAACTATATCAAATCCAAATTTCAAAGATTTTTGTTGGCTTTCCTAATCAATTCTCTGTGCACACTAAAAAACAATCCATCAATTGAGGTTAAGGAATTCCAAATAGAATTAAAATTCTATAATAATTCTCGTCAAAGCAAAATGTTCTTTTGGTGTTCACATTCTCGAGAATTATTATGAAGTAGATAATGAATCTTATTTATACAAAACATTCTACAGAAACCAGGATATGTTCAGACTTCATGAATCGTGAACAATAGATATCAGAACTTAGAAACGGTTGTACCAATAAACAAACAGAGCAACTAGAAATTCTCCTAAGTAAAAATCAGAGAATTCAGCATGTCATCAGCAAAATGAACTTGGGTAACTTGTCAAGAATATCAAATCTGAAGTTCAAATAGAATTAACTTTCTAAACTGTAGACAACAAAGAACAAAAAAACTGTTCTTCTAACAAAGTAAATACAAACATTCTATATCAAAACATAGAAAATTTGGTTGGTGATTAAAGATATTATTTGAGATCAGTAAGAGGGAGAAAATTTCCTGATATATCAGTTAGATCTTTTCTTTTTCATTCTTGTATTCACCTTTTAGAGTTATTCTGGCAATGTGCATGTAACAGGATGTCTGTGTACTGTAGTATGTCTATGATGAAAGTCTGCATGTTACTTACAAGTGTTATAAATCATAACCAAAGTGATTGCAGGCACATTTTATAGTAAAAGCTCTGAGAATCAAACAATTTATAGATAAGATTATCCAAAAACAGGACTTTGATGAGGAAAACTCTGGATATTCATGTACTAACCCTTTATAGTTATTCTTGGAGCCAACGTGCATGTAACAGGATGTCTACATAGCATGTCTATTATGAAAGCTACAGGTTCTTACAAGTATGATAAACCATAACCAAAGTGATTGAACACACATTTTAATGATAAAAGACTCTGAAAATTGAGCAATTTAAAGATAAGAGTACCAAAAAACAGGACTTTGAGGGAAACACTGGATATTCATGATTTTCAATTATTCCTCATTGGAAGAAAGATCAATACAGAACCACAATCAATTTCATGTAGAAAAGTAGGTCCATTATGTACATATCATTTAAGATAAAGCCAAGACAAGTTTTCATTCTGTAATACTTGGTCTTTAAAGATTTTGCAGTCACATCACATTCAGTATCTTCCATATCTTCTATTCATATAAAAGGAAAATGCCAAAAGGTAGGAGCAATGTTTTAAAAAACATGTTATGTAACTCGTTATAACCCGTTACATAACGTAACGACACCCACCCATTATATAACACTCGCAAAAAATGCAGTTTTCAGTAATGAGCGTTTGTTGGAGTGTTACAAGTGTTACGTTACAAAAATAATGTAACGTTCGTAACTCATGTTATTTGCACGGGTTGCAAATATAAAACAGCGAAGCGATTTCTCTCTCAAGACCAAATCGACTGAAACCCTAAATTGGCGATGGCGAGTGAGCATCGAAGCACCCAAGTTCCTCTTCTCTCAGCAATTGATAGCGACAGCGACAGGGCCTCTCTCGTGTGGTTCCTCCTCTCCCTACAGTTCATCTTCAATTTCATTTCTGACTCATCGGTGAGTATCGAAGCACCCTAATTCCTCTCTTTTTTATCTCTCTTCAATTGAAGAAGAACTCGCCATCGTAACGCTCCAAAAATCAAAAAACACACGACTCTTCAATTGATGAGAAACTCACTCTCGATCTCTCTTCAATCTCTCTTCAATTGACGAGCAACCACATGACATCGGAGCACCTCAGTTCCTCGATGCTCGCTTATATTTATTGTGAGACTTGTTAAATGTGTTATATATTGTTTTGATATTTTTTAGATATTTTAAAATTATTTTTCTATTTATAATTTATTAAATATAGTACATATATTTATTTTTATTAAATAAATATTAAATCGCATAACCTACGTTATGTGTTACGTTATAACCTATGTCACATAACAAAGAAAAAAATATTATTGTTATATTATCGTTATTTTAAACATTGGGTAGGACTTTTCAGTACACTATCTTTGCAATAGTTTAAGCATAACACATTACAACATATATCCTTACTTCCTTGTAGCCATGGTTCAAAGTCGCGGTCTCGGCTGCCGACTCGGCAGGCACTGAGACGGATCAGTCTCGACGACTCGGATCAGTCTCGGGCGATACGCGCAAAATGCTACATAAAAAGCTCAAAAAATTCTGAAAAAATCACGATAAATCATTAAAAATATATATATAGACATCAAAACTCATGTATTACATGTTCAAAACAAATTTGTTTTGAGAGATAATTAGGAAATATGATGATTTGAGAGAAAATTCAGAAATATAAAAGATTTGAGGGGGTAAATATAAAAAACTCAAAAAAAAAGATAAAGGGGGAGAGAGCTCAGATGAGTGGATCTCTTTATCCCTCTGGCTCTATCTCCCTCTCTCTCGTCTCTTTCCCTCTCCCTTCTCTTTCTACCCTTTCCCTCCCTCTCGTCTCTATCTCCCTCTCTCGTCTCCCTCTCTCCCCTCTCTCGTCTCCCTCCCTCTCTCTTGTCTCCCCTCTCCCTCTCTCCTCCCCCTTCGTTGCTCTTAGAGAGCGGAAGGAAGGAGAGGGAAGGAGAGATTGAGAGAGACAGAGGGAGAGATTGGGAGAGAGACAAGGAAAAAGATCGGGCGGCGGGGTGACGATGGGCAAGTGACGAGCGGGCAGGTGGCAAAGGCGGGAGCCCTAAATCCCAGGTAAGTTTGGCTTATTTTTTAAAACCGACTCGGCCTTGATTCGGCCGAGTCAGCTTCGAGTCATATCGTGACTCGGCCGAGTCAGCTCCGAGTCAAGGCTGAGTCGGTCGTTTCTTAGTGGATCCTTCAAATCGGGTCTCGGAATCGTCTCGACGGGTGTCGAGACGGATACGACTCGGCCGAATCGTATCCGACTCAGCCGAGTCTTCGAACCGTGCTTGCAGCTGCAAGAGGGATAATAAGGCAAAGAATGATGCAAAAAGATAAAAGTTAAGCAATGTAAAAAAAATGGAAAAGCCTACCATGCAAATTAAGAAAAAAGTGTCAATGTCTTTACAATAGCACAAATACATTTGTCTTCTTCTATGTATGGTTCGAGGCAAACACTGCACTATGCTTTTCTTTACGAATCATTGCGCACATATCTATTACATGCTTTACATGTGCTTCTTCGAAGTTTCAATGTATCTAGTGTTGTAAAAAACATTATGAGGCCACATAATTGTCTGGCCTATGGTCACATCTAGGGGTGTAAAAAGCTGGGTTCGGGTCAAATCCATGCCATATCGGAACCCGAATCCAGACCCAGTGACGATTCGGGTTAAGGCTCGGGTTTAGATAGGAATCTATTCTTTCTTATAGGGTTCGGTCGGATTTGTTTTTAATAGATATATTCAAGTTCCAATTATCATTATTTCTTAACGTGTTTCAATTTTATTAGATACAAATTGAAAAATTACATACTTTATTTTTATAATAATATGATCAAGTTCTCATTTTTATAGCTTTATCAATTTAAATATAATGAAATGTATGATGGTTAGTTTCATTTTTATAACATTTATCCTGTTTTTCAAGTTTTTTTATTGTGTTTCAGGTTTGAAATTGTCGTACCCGGACCCGATAAGGATTTTGAGTCTAACTTTTAGATCTGAACACTATACATATTTAAACAGTTGGATCAAGTTATTGGGTTGTTGGGTACCATTTACAGCCCAAGTCGCATCATATATGAGTTATACAGTTATATTATACCAACAAGGTGAATATTTGTCCAGTAGCTTATATGCCAGCTCATAGAACTGCATAATGCGTATAATAGCTGCATAATCTATATAAAGTATTCATTATATAGGCAAATAGAGCTGCATAATGATTTTAAGGGCGACATAATTCATGTAAGTTGCATATTGTTTAAGTCATTTATTTTTAGAACTTAGTACTTGTTTAGTAGTTAACTTTACTTGTATAAGTTCTTATTGCTATTATTTTGTTATGATGATACCACTAACGTGTTAAGAATTTAAAGATGTCTACTTGTTAATCTATTGTTTATGGTGTGTGCTGGCTTTTAGTTACTTGTTATTCTCACTCACTCAGTGACATTAGACAGGAGTTACTTAATTTATAATCTTTATCATATATTTCCTGAGCTTTCTATTCTTCAATGAAAACTTCCAGTTTGAGCATTGTTTTAAATGATGATGTTGGGGACGACCATGAAATTGAATGGCTCGAACTACTTGTTATGAGCGCAAGCGTTCTACATATTTATTGACGCTCAGAACAAATGGCTCACCTCCTACAGTCTCCATCTGCTGATACAGATCTCAAATATATGACCTGGCTCACTGGAAATTATTCTGTGATGACATGACTTCTCAACAGTCTAGAGAAGAAGATTAATGGTAGTGTCATATTCCTGACTAGTACTAAAGTGATGTGGGATATACTGAAAGTGATGTATGGCAATGAGAAGAACCCCCTCAAGAGTGTTTGAGATTTATAAGCGCTTATTTGATCTCAAATAGGGAGACAGATCTGTCCTGAGTTTTATGGAGACTCAAAGGTCTGATTGATTAGTTAGATATGCATCAGCCTGCTATTATTGAGGCGACACTGAGGGGATATCTTCAGGATCTTGCAATGTCAAAGTTTTTATCTACCTTGAGTTCTACACTACGATCCAAGGTACGGAGTCAGATATTGAGAAGAGATAGTATTCTCACGTTGACTACCACCTTCTCGAGAGTTATGCGGGTATCTACTAGAGCTGATGTTTCTGCACCATCCATTGAGCAGTTTGTCATGGTTTCTGGGCATGGCAGAGGTCGTGGTCGTGGGCACGATTTTGGAGGATGACGACGTGGATTCGTTGGAGGTGGATGTGGTTCTTATGGAGGCAGACAGAATACCTCTGAGAAAGAACCCGGTTATATAGGCAATGTGGATGCAGTAATCACATCTCCGAGAAGTACTGGGAGAAATTTGATCGACCTGAGTGGGAACAACTATCTGATTCTGATCCTCCTGGCCCGTGTGGTACTCCTCAGGACTCCTCATCCACTATTCCTGGCTCTTCCATGGTTGTCCTGTCACATGAAAAGTATGATAGACTTCGACAACTAGAGTTCTCTCAGAATAATCTTTCAGCGACTTATGCATCTGCTTCAGGTATGCACGCCTATACTACCTCTCCTCAAAATCCATAGATATTAGACTCTGGAGCCTCATCTCATATGATAAGTATTAAGCAAAAGTTTATTTCCTTAAATTTGTCAAGTGTCTACCCCTCTGTTAAAATTGCTAATGGTACCCCTTCACTTGTATTAGGCAATGAGATAGCTCATGCTATTTCATCCTTGACCCTTACTGATATCCTATATGTTCCATAATTTTCTGTTAGACTCTTGTCTATCAGTCAGTTTACTAAATATAATAACTGCAAAATAATATGTTCCCTTCTCATTGTGTGTTTCAGGACCTGTCGACTAGGAAGACCTGTCGGCTAGGAAGAGGATTGGTTCGGGGCATGAGCGATGAGGCATATACTATTTGGACAATCGAGTGACCCCTATGGGTTTGGTTGTTAGTCAACCTGATCCAGTTTTACTTTGGCACTGACGCTTGGGTCATTCTTCGGTGCAAAAACTTCGGTCTATTATTCTTTTTAAGTTCTCAGTTTCTTCGTTAGGTTGTGAGCCTTGTGAGTTAGTTAAGCATCATCGTACTACCTTTAAAGTCGTGTCAATAATCGTAATAGTTCTGCTTTTAAGTTAGTCCATTCTTTGTCTGGGGTCCTAGACGGTTGTCCTATATTCAGCATTTTAGATATTTTCTGCCCTTTGTGGATGACTTCTGTAGCATAACTTGGTTGTATCTCCTAAAAGAGAGGTCAGAAGTTTTCACCGTTATTGAACTTTTCTTTAATGAAATCAAAAATCAGTTTTCTACTTTTATTTGTGTGCTTCGTACTGACAATGCTTTGGAGTATGTTAAAAAAGATATATCTACTTTTTGTCCCAAAAATGAGATTATTCATCAGACCTCTTTTTCTCATACATCTCAATAAAATAGAGTTGTTGAACGTAAACATATACATATTCTGGATGTTGCTAGAACCATGATGATTCATATGAGTATTTCAAAATATTTATGGTCTGACACTGTGTTAAGTGCTTGTCATCTGATTAATAGGATGCCCTCTTCTATTCTCGATAAAAAATCTCCATTCTCTTGTCTCTATCCTAACAAAACACTATTCTCCATGACTCCCCGTGTTTTTGGCTGCATTTATTTCATTCAGGACTTGTCTTTTGGGTTAGATAAATTATCTCTTAGATCTATAAAATGTGTCTTTGTTTGATATTTTAAAACACGAAATAGGATACAAGTGTTATAATCTCTCCACCATGAAGTATTTGGTGTCCACTGATGTTATATTCTTTAAGTCTAGTCCATATTTCTCTCCACAGGTTCCTATCATTTTATCTAAAACAGTTCCTCCTTCACTGTCTACGTCATTGCCTATACCTGCTTCTACTGTTTTTCTACAAGTGTCGCCAGTAGAAACTCCGTACCCACCTGCATCAAAGCTAATTCAGGATTTCAGATACGTCTACACTCATCGTTCAAAAGTTTCTGCCTCCAAACCAGCTCCGGCTAACCCCTCTCCAGTAGACAGTCCTCCTCCTTAACCATCAGCATCTCTATCTGATCTTAATATTCCCATTACACTTTGAAAAGATAAACGGTCTTACACTGTTCATCCTATTTTGAATTTCATTTTTTATAATCTTCTTAATCTCACTTTTCGTCAGTTTGCTCTATCTTTATCTTCTGAGTCTATACACATGTCTTATACAGAGGCTTTATTAGTGTCTGCCTGGAAGCAGACTATGAACGTGGAGATGAATGTTTCTACTTCTCAAGAAACTTGGGAGTTAGTTTCGGCACCCATAGATGATGTTATTGTTGGCTATCGCTGGGTTTTTAGTTTAAAGTACCGCCCAGATGGATTTGTGAATCGATATAAGGCCAGGCTCGTGCCCAAAGGTATATTCAGACATATGACATCAATTATTTTGAGACATTCTCACCCGTTGTCAGGATGAATTCTATTAGGATTATATTCTCTGTTACTGTCAATTTGTCATGGCCCTTATTCCAATTGGATGTCAAGAATGTCTTCTTATATGGGGATCTTCAGGAGGAAGTTTATATGGAGCAACCCCCAGGTTATGTTGCTCAGGGGGAGACCAAAGTTTGTCGCCTCAAGAATGCCATATATGGACTCAAGTAGAGTCCAAGAGCATGGTTTGAAAAGTTTAGCATTACCATTTTTTGTATTGATTTTTACCGATGTCATTCAGATCACTTTGTCTTCATTCGGCGTACAAAGCTTGGCATCATAATTCTAGCAGTTTATATTGATGATATTTGCTGACTGGGAGTGATTCAGCTAGGCTATTGGAGACTAAGATGTATCTTAAGTATCATTTTGTGACCAAGGACATGGGACATTCAAAATACTTTTTGAGAATTGAAGTTGCACATCAAAAACACCATACTTCTTTCCCAGCGAAAGTATGCTCTGGATCTTCTGGAGGAAACAGAACTTCTAGGATGCAAGCATGATAACACTCCAATGGAAGCCAATATGGATTTGATGGCAATAATACACTTAATTCAGGAAAATATAGGAGATTGATTGGAAAATTGATCTATCTCACAATTATTAAGCCAGATATAACCTTTACTGTAGGTGTACTGAGTAGAATCATGCATCAGCCTAGAGAGACCCATTGGTTAACTGCGATGAAATTCTAGCTTACATCAAGAGTTCTCTAGGAAAAGGGTTAGTGTACAGGAAACATGAGCATGTACGCATTTCTGAATACTCTAATTCAGGTTATACTGGTAACCAAGGAGATAGGAAGTTTACTACTGGCTATTGTACCTTAATTGGAGGAAATCTGGTGACTTGAAGGAGCAAAAAGTAAGATGTGTCTCGCTCAAGTGTAGAAGCTGAGTATAGAGCTATGGCTCATACGGCATGCAAGATGGTATGATTAAAAAAAATCTACTGATAGAGCTTTGTTTCAGACAGTCTGGACCGATGCCTATGTGTTGTGATAATCAGGCTGCCATCTACATTGCCCAGAATCTTATATTCCATGAAAGAACCAAACACATTGAGATTGACTGTCACTTTGTCAGAGATGCTTAAACCAAGAAGGTGGTTACGTTCCAGTCATACCATCTTCATAGCAGTTGGTTGATTTACTTACCAAAACTGTCTCACCTCAGGTATCTTCTAATTTATGTAACAAGCTGGGCATGTTGGATGTCTATGCTCCAGCTTGAGGAGTGTTAAGTTGGGTTATTAATATTGGGCTATTGGGTTATTACCCATATACCATTCTTGTCTTCTATATATATCTATCTCAGTGTTCTAAAAAAAGGTTTAAGTGGCTGATTAATCGTCCGCTTAAATGTTTTCAGCCTGAAATCGAACAAAACTTGAAAAAGCAATCGGATTACTTGGCCAAGCAATCAATTTGCTTAAATGGTGATTAAGCGTCTAATTGGTGATTAATTAGCGTTCGTTTAAACGTTATTCAATCATTTTCTAAATGGATTCGAATTTCGAACCCATTAAGCTAACTGAAGTCAAACCCGATCCAATAATTGAGAAATTATCGCGTGTTGGAGAGTTAGGGCTCGCGAGCCCTAAATTTATCCGCATCCTCGATCCTCCTGTAGCGATGACGAAGCTCCCGAATCTCAGGAAGAAGCTCTCGATGCTCATGGCGACGAGACGACGAAGCTCCCAAAGTCCTAATTTTATCTGAATCTCCCGAAGCTCACAGTGACAATGATCCTCTTGAGAAATTAGGGCTCCCGAAGCTCGACGACGAAGAAGTTGATAAAGTGCTGATCCTCCTATGGTAAACCCCCTTTGAGGGCGACCTCCCCTTACAGTTGATCCTTCCACCGCGACTTCCCTCTCTGTCGACAAAGACCTCCCCTTACGATCAGCTCTCTGGTTAGCAGTAAAGCATCAACGGTAACCTCCTCTTACATCGACGACGACCTCCCCCTGCTCAGCTCTCTCCCCCTTGCGTGCGCATATTTTGCCTAAGTTCTTACCAATGTTCTTTATTCATAGGCTAAGGAGTGCCTAAAACGTGAGAAGGATAGAATTGTATATTACTTGCAGTTGCATCTAGCAGTCAGAGTTTATTAAAAAAGTTGTTTGAAGTATATTACATTTTGAAAGAAATACATATATTTGTTTATCTAAAAAGCATTTTTTTAATTATAGTTGTTGAAGGTCGAGGTGCATTGATGTACTTTGAACTAATTAACATTATTACTTTTTAAATTCCTCTTAGTAATAGCAATTTAGTTTTTCAAGTTATGTTTGTTAAATCTTTTATGCTTTTTTGAGAATTTATAGAATTCATATTTGCATGTTTTGAGTATTATAATATTATAATATATTAAAATAAAAATAAACGCGTAATCTGTTCAATCATCGTTTAAGCATTATGCGCTCCCGGACCGTGCGCGTACTGAAACCGCTTTTTAGAACATTGATCTATCTTCCCACATGAATAAAAATTAATCACTTTTGAGGATTTTTATTTCTCTACAGAGTCCATATGCTAAACCCGGGTTCAACTTGTTTCAGTCCAATGTGTATAACCAGGACCCCATTCCCCCAAGCACATGCACGTGTTACACAGGTCATAAATAGGTGGATGCATACCAATGGACTTCTATGCTGATTATCCTCATAGATTATCCGAATAGCTCCTCTAGCCCCAAAATATTTGATGGTTCATACTTGGACTTTGTAATTAATCTAAATAATTATAAATATTGTATATTATTGGTTTGGACCAGCCAACTTCCTTTTGTCTCTACATGGTAAACCAAATTTTTAGTAATACACAGATAATTTTAGCATCAAGCCAAATTTCTGAACTCAGGAAACAAAAAGATGTATTTTGACAAAAAAATCCCCATATATATATATATATATATATATATATATATATATATATATATATATATATAGAGAGAGAGAGAAAGAGAGATAGACTTGTGTCCTTCCAAAAGGATTTGAGGCTGAATCCTTCCCACTTAAATACCAACATCCGACATTCGAATACAAGATCCACTCCATTGAAGTTGATCTATATTATTTCAAGTATCTATAAGTCAAAAATCAAGTATTTTGAATACTTTTTGCTCATGCATCAAGTAGGGGGAAAATGGACGACCCAAATAGTTAGTTGGTTAGTTTAATAGTGTAGAACATTTGAAACCTAACAAAAATTGGTTTGTAGGGATTTTTAAATGTTCAGATCATAATCGAATGGCTGGATTGAGAATTTGTATGTCTGAAAAATATAAGATCTAACGAACTCATTACTTTCAGCCATCCATTTTGCGCCGCTTGACGGATGGGTAAAAAGTATTCAAAACACTTGATTTTTAATTTATAGATACTTGAAATAATATAGATCAACTTTAACGGAGTGGATCTTGTATTCGGATGTCGAAGGGTTGTATTTGAGTTGAAAGTATTCAGGCTCAAATCCTTTTGGAAGGACACAAGTCTCTCTCTCTCAAATGAGAAACTTTCTCATAATAAGCTTCGTAAGAAAATCATATAAGAGAGATTTTATGGATGATCCGAACCATTCATCTTAATCTACATACTCCAATTAGACTACCAATAAAAAATCACGCGATTCCAACTTTTTTTACCGATGCATCAAGTGACATCTTTATTCTACGGTGAATATAACATATGTTTTGTAACCACTTGTTGTATAGGTAAAAAGGCTCGGACTCGCGTGATTTTTAATTGATAGTCTAAATAAAGTATATAGATCAAGATGAACGGTTCGGATCATCCACATAAAAGCTCCTATATAGTTTTCTCACGGTTTTCGTGTGAGAAAGTTTCTCACACGAAGACTACTATATATATATATGAGAAAAATGTATATCAGCCTGCAGCTGAGAGAACTCTGTCAGCCTGCGGTGACGTGACTCAAGATTTGTCACGTCACTAACTTGCGGCCCGCTTATAGGAAGAAGTTAAATTACTAGATACCCCTTATGAAAAGCTACTCTGTCGGTAAAAGACAGTGGATATGTATAGTTTATTATATTTTTATATTTTATGACGTTATTCAATTTTTGTGACAATTATCTTTTATAACTGCGGCCAAACTGCCAACATTTTTTTATTAAATCACGAAACTAATTTGAATGCTTCTTTAATTTTTTTTATCTGATTTGATATTTAATGATTTTTAATATAGTCGCAGTTTATTTTTTTTCGCATGTAATGTATAATGCGATCAAGGACCCGACTATGGTCGCAGTACTTAACGAGAGCGATAGTATAATCGCAGTTTACGTATTATTCTATATTTTTTGTTCTTCATTTCTAACTGTTGTCTGATCCTCCTATGAACTATTAAATTGGTTTTTACATATAGTATGCGATCATGGACTGCGACTATGGTCGCACTACCGCGACTATGGTCGCAGTACTTAACGAGAGCGATAGTATAATCGCAGTTTACGTATTATTTTATATTTTTTGTTCTTCATTTCTGACTGTTGTCTGATCCTCCTATGAACTATTAAATTGATTTTTACATATAGTATGCGATCATGGACTGCGACTATGGTCGCACTACCGCGACTATGGTCGCAGTACTTAACGAGAGCGATAGTATAATCGCAGTTTACGTATTATTTTATATTTTTTGTTCTTCATTTCTGACTGTTATCTGATCCTTTTATGAACTATTAAATTGGTTTTTACATATAGTATGCGATCATGGACTGCGACTATGGTCGCACTACCGCGACTATGGTCGCAGTACTTAACGAGAGTGATAATATAATCGCAGTTTACGTATTATTTTATATTTTTTGTCTTCATTTCTGACTGTTGTCTGATCCTCCTATGAACTATTAAATTGGTTTTTACATATAGTATGCGATCATGGACTGCGACTATGGTCGCAGTACCCTCGACTGCATTTTTCTTGATGAATTTTTTTTTGCTAAGTTAAATGTAATAACGGTGAATAAGTACTGATTCTATAGTCGCAGTTTACGTATGTTTTTATATGTTTTGCTTATAAAGTATGAATTATTTTTACTTATTGCATGCGCAGTAGCACTGCGACTATGGTCGTAGTGTTTAAGAACAGCAGTCACAGTTTGATATGTAATTAAAAGAGCTTATAAGTTAATATAGTGAGAAAGAGACCTTACAAAAAAAGAGAATTAAAAGCTTTTAAAAGAAGACAAAATAAGGTTGAATATCAGAAAATCAGGAAATCCTAATCCTCGTCATTATCACCATCATAAGCAGATTCGTCGTCTTCATTCTTCTGCTCTTCCTGTTCATCACTTATTTCCTCATCATCTTCCTGTTTTTGAGGTTTTTTTGTTTCACCGATAAACTTCCAGAATGGATTGTCTCTATCAAGCTCTTCGTCTGACCCGTTGCGAGAAAGCGAGCCTACAGCATCAGAGGACATGCTTTCATCAAGCATGTCTCCGTCAAGTGGCAGAGGAATAATGTCTTCCTCACTAACCCACATGAAATCTTCATTATCCTCATGAATAGGAGGATCAGTTAATACATTATTTGATGTAGTGAGATAGTCAAAAGGAGTGAAGTCCAGACTGATATCAGATTCACTAGAATATCCTGAAGAAAAAGGACCGGTGGGGGAATGATTGAAGTTGAAATCTAAGTGTTCAGAGGAAGAAGATGGGGAAGACATGATTCAAGAATGAATTATTTTTTTGGAAGTTTTTGAAATCAAATTGAAAAGGAAGAGCAAAAATATAGTTTTTAGGTATGAGATAATATATTAGTTACAAGCATTATATAAAGGTCAATATTGTGGAAGAACATGAATAGTAATACTAATTGTTACAGGTGAGGGTTGAGTATGGTAGGAAGTGGTAAAAAAATTAAATATTTAATTGAAGATTTATTGCGGCAGAATCCGAAGAGTTTCTTTTTGCCAGAGGTTTAATACTTGAAGTACAAATTAACTTTTTATAGAATTTTTTGCCTATATCTTTAGATTACGTATGGTGCACATCTTTCCTTTATCGATATTAACATTATTGCATCTCTTTTTTTCTAGACTGTTGTTGCATCATGGTAGAAAGAATATTAATTACTTTCATTTAATTCAGTGTAATTAATATAGTATTTTTTATAAGATGTGATGTACGCAAACTGATCTCAGGGTCGCATGGCTAATCTACTTTTTAAAAATATAAAAAATCTTTTACATAAGGCATGCGAAAGAAGATTGCGACTTTGGTCGCAATACTGAAGGAGGTCGCATTGCTGTACGATAGAATGCGACTAGGGTCGCAGACGTTATATAAAAAAGTTTTGTTATACTATGACTGCGACTAGTGACTGCGACTGTGTCGTAGTTGTCATATAAATTGAAAGTTATATTGTATTAAGTCTGCAACCATGGCATGTTTTTTAAATTTTTAATGCTTCTGCTTATTTTACATTATGTTGATCCAAATTTTTTTTAATTATATTTTTCGATGTAGTAAAATTATGAATTTTATAACTGTAGATATATTCAACTGAAATTTTATTTGTTGATGACTTTATTCCAGTTTAGAATTAAAAAAGGGGTATTTTTGTCAATTTGTTTCACGATTGTTTAGGCGGGATCTTTTTTAATTTTTTTTGGCGCCTACACTCTGCGGCCGATATGTGGCATATATTCAGCCACGTCCCGCCGGCTGAGAAACTCTCTTAGCCTGCCGGCTGAGGTACAGTAACCCCTATATATGTATATATATATATATATATATATATATATATATATATATATATATATATATATACTTGTATCCTTTCAAAAGGATTTGATCCCGGATCCTTCCCACTCAAATTCAACCCTCCAACCTTCGAATACAAGATCCACTCCGTTGAAGTTGATCTATACTATTTCAAGTATCTATAAACCAAAAATCAAGTGTTTTAATACTTTTTGCCCATCCATCAAGCGACGCAAAATGGACGGCCGAAAGTAGTGAGTTGGTTAGATCTATGTCTTTAGACATACAAATTCTCGATCCGGCCATTTCATTATGATCTAAACATTTAAAAACCCCTATAAACTAATTTTTGTTAGATTTCAAATGTTCTACACCGTTAAACTAACCAACTCACTATTTAGGCCGTCCGTTTTTCCCCTACTTGATGGATGGGCAAAAAGTATTTAAAACACTTGATTTTGGTTTATAGATACTTGAAATAGTATAGATCAACTTCAACGGAGTGGATCTTGTATTCAAATGTTGGAGGGTTGAATTTGAGAGGGAAGGATTCGGGATCAAATCCTTTTGAAAGGATACAAGTCTATATATATATATATATATATATATATATATATATATATATATATCTGTGTGTGTGTGTGTGTGTGTGTGTGTGTGTGTGTATTATATATAATATATATATATATATATATATATATATATATATATATATATATTGTTTTTGTTTCCATGAAACTTCAAGTAAGGAAAACTTTGACCTCATATTACTTTATGCTCACTCAAATATGTTAGATGTAATAGATAATTAGTTGATTATATGGTTGCTTAGCTATAGAAATATTATTTAGTGTCTCACAGAGTCATAGTAGCATTTGGAGTCATAGGTTGAATAGGATATTTTGTTTGAGCCTATACAAAGAGAGTAGAGTTCATGGTTACAAGTAATTCATATAATTCAGTGAAGATGTAGTCCTCGTAATTTGTCATGATAGCAGATCCCTAAGGGTTTTTATCCAAATCACCACTAATATTATCGCCTTCCACCACCATCAACAGCTTTTTGTTTACAGCAACAGAGCCAATGTTGTCTTACTTCTCCAAAACTGCTACAGTACCACTAGAGTAACACTTTCCCTTTCTCTCAGTCTCCCTTAACTGTTCGTATTGTGCAGTCTTTATCACCTCTCATACACCTCTTTTCTCTTAATCACCATCCCACTTTAATTTCTTTCTCAATGCTTAGGATACCTAACCATTATAGCAAAAAATGGAATCAACACGGAGCAGTCCCTCAGCGTGTTAACCTATGCCGTATTCCCCTTCAACTAAAATACGATGTACAATTGAGAAGAATAGTCTACTCAACTCAGTACGTTCCAAAGAAATTCAAAGTTAAAGAAAGTTATATTTTTGCCCATACCGCTGTAATATATGGAAATGACTTTTTACAATGAACTCAAAAGTCTAAAATTATCTGCATTGCAGAACCACCACCACCACAATATAAACCCTCAATATACGCTTATAGTGTTCTTATCCAAAGAAACAATCCATTATGATGCGACCTTATTTCCACCTTTCTTCCTCAATCAGGCACTCCTTTTTCTCTCTTTACTAGTCAGTTACCGTTCTTTTACTCTCCTTTCCTAAATACAGCCACCTTCCTCCCTCTCTCCCCATTTCCTTCACCAGAATGGACTGTATCCTAAGCTGTAATTTTGATATATCCTCTCCTAGTTAGTAACATTGTACAACAAAAAAATGAAAACAGTTTTTCCTTAACATGAAAGCAATTCTTGAAATCACAGTAGAAGGAACATAGGAAATCATGGAAATATGAAATAATTTGCACACTACAGGTTGCAGTACATTAGCCTTCATTTTCACCTATGTTTCTCATGTGTATGCATGCTGAATAAAATTTTATGATATTAACTTCGCGATGGATGTCTAGAAGTTGTAATAAGGAGAACAATTGATAAGCAACCCAAATATAATTTCTGTCGAGAAAAAAAATGACAAAAATCCATAGAAAATAGTTATAAGTAAATTTTATTCTCTCAAAACAATAAGAAGATGAGAATCATACAGATTTAGAGCTTACGAGGCTTTTCTGCGAAAGACAGCTTTCTATATATGTGTAATCCAATCACAGTATATGCCATTACAAAAGAAACAATAAATAAATAAGTATTTGAGGCACAAATTATTACACTTCCTTCACCACCATTATTAAGAGTTCTAGACACTTGCCACAAGCTTTTTATCTGTCTGAAGTAAATTTCACAAAGAGATAGCATTGCCTTGGATGCACCAGTGATTAAATGGAAAAGGTTAGAACTGCCTGTCAAAAAAAGAAGCCATGTGAAAATAAATAAATAATATATATAGTAAGAAATAATAATCAGAATGATAGAAACATATTTTCATATGAGAGAATATTGCATAGGAAACAACAAAATATCATAAATATAAGATTCCATTCAATAGGATGATTGACATACTCTATGCATCTCTAAAGTAGTTAGCTGTGTTGATTCTAAGAAAGATTAGGGTAACAAATAATTGCTTTTCTTGTATAAAAAAGTAGGCGGGGTGATGTAATACAGGATCGCAATCACCTTCGAATACAAATAAAAAAGAAAACTAGGATTTTACAAGAAATAAAATGAAAAGAGAGAATAGGGTTGGAGAAATAACCAGATAACTTTGAGCTTCACACCCCTTACGCCACGGGCTTCGCACCCAAAACTCAAGAGCGCTCTCAAGAGAATTTTAACTGGAAAAAGTTTTTATTTAATCATTGTCTCCTTATTCATTGAGTTGAGCCTCTTTATATAGGCTCTTACAAAGTGAACTTCTCGGATATAACCGATGTGGTACTAAAAGAAAGATAAACAAAACATTTCAAAATAAACTAAGGCATAAAAAGGTAACTAACAACTAGCGTGATGTCCTCATCAATTCCCCCGGGGTAGGAGAAACCCGACCCTATCGAGTGAGGACTTTCCTCACGAAGCATATCAATTGGGCCAAGGTGGTGGTCGTGGCAGCATTACTGGTACGCCGTGTTGATACCATGGTGGCAGAGGTGGAACTGGTCTCCGTGACGGGTTGGCTGTGAAAGACGGCAGCTCGATTAAGACATAGAGAGTAGACCAAGGCGCATCATCCCTGCTGAAGACGGAACTAATACCAGGATCCCATGGATTATCCAACTCGCAAGCAATGGAAGCAATCCTCTTCAAAGCCCTATCGAAATCTTTAGGCCAAGCGTGCAACTTCCTCACAGCCTCAGAGCGACTCATAACCATCAACTTATTATCAACCGCAAATTCCTACAAAGTACTATATGGGTACGTAGCAAATTTGTGGGTATCATTGTAAATTGCTATCGGTCTAGTGATATCATCAATATATGCAACAGGAAAATGCAATGTAGTAGTCTCAACTATCTCATTCACGTCATCACTGACACTATTAGACATGTGAATTTCATCAATAACCAGTGTGTCGGCACCAACTGTTGTGTCTATACTAACAGTCTTGGGAGGAACATGGACTTCCTCAATAACTTTCGAGACGTCAACTTCATCACTAGACACAATTCTAACATGTTGACTCTCTGAAGGACACTGATAATCATAATGTCTATATCCCTCACATTTATAACACTTAGCCTTAGCATTGACTAGCGTTTTGAAAGTCAAGTCCAACCTTAATGCAACATCAAAGGCCTCTTCAACAGTGTCTAAGTCATAGGGGCCGGTAATCATAGCACGTTTTATATTAGGTCGTAAACCCTAAACAAACCTAGTTACAGTCTCAGAATGGTGCTCTCTCACTTCACTACGATGGGTTAAGTCCTTAAATATGGCAATGTAATCATGAACGGACATATGACCCTGATGGAGATTGTGTAGCTGATCTACGTAGGGGTCCCTTTAATGCTGACTAGTCATAATGGCTCAAGCAAACAAGCAGATACAGTGAAGAACCCTAAAGTCAGGTAAACTAAATGTATGCACTAAACGAACAAAACACCTTAAAATTTAAGTTCTAAATGCAAAGAAAAATGCATTCCTAAAATGATGAAAAGTAATAAATGCTAATGCAACCACTAATCGAAGCAAATAACATTTCAACTAACAAATTATAGCAATCCATATAGTAGTTGCAAGTAATCTAACAGTTAACGATTCAGGTCAAGTTAGGATATCACCTCGAGAATGGAGCAAATCGGACGCTAATCGAGGCAGAAACAAGCTCTGGACTGTGGTGCGCTGCTCTGCTGAGCTGAATCTGGCAGACGACTGAAGCTTGAACTAGAATATGAAGGCTATAGATGTGCAGTGTTGCTCTTCACGAATCCGCTGCTTCGAAAACGGCTCGAATCGAGCTTGAAACGAGCTCAGAATGGACGAATGTTGGGACTTTTGAGGGACATGAACAGTAACCTGGAGGTTACTGTTTGCGTGAACAGTAACAGGGCAATTACTGTTCACTGTGAACAGTAATCGGTCGATTACTGTTCACTGTGAACAGTAAAGTTTTTTTTGTTCTGTTTTTTCTGTTCTGTTTTTCTGTTTTTTTCTGTTTTTTTCTGTTCTCTGTTTTTTTCTTTTTTTTTTCTGTTTTTTGTCTGTTTTTCTGTTTTCTTCTTCTTCTTCTTCTTTTTGCAAAGTAGATCTAAATAGATCTAAATCTAGATCTAGATCTAACAATAATCGAATTTTTTTTTTTGCAAAGTAGATCTAGATCTAGAGATCCAGATCTAGATTTAGGATTTGGGGAAGAGAAGAAATTCGAAGGGGATTGAGACCAAAGCTCTGATACCAAATTGATGTAATACAGGATCGCAATCACCTTCGAATACAAATAAAAAAGAAAATTAGGGTTTTACAAGAAATAAAATGAAAAGAGAGAATAGGGTTGGAGAAATAACCAGATAACTTTGGGCTTCACACCCCTTACGCCACGGGCTTCGCACCCAAAACTCAAGAGCGCTCTCAAGAGAATTTTAACTGGAAAAAGTTTTTATTTAATCATTGTCTCCTTATTCATTGAGTTGAGCCTCTTTATATAGGCTCTTACAAAGTGAACTTCTCGGATATAATCGATGTGGTACTAAAAGAAAGATAAACAAAACACATCTCAAAATAAACTAAGGCATAAAAAGGTAACTGACAACTGGCGTGATGTCCTCATCACGGGGACTGAGCAGGATGGGGTGGGGATTTTTTTTCTTTTTTTTTTTTTTTTCTTTTTTTCTTTTTTTTTGGGGGGGGGGGCGCAGAGAAAAATAGTAAGACGCTAAGATGCCGCTTTCTTCCGGTCACTAAAAGTTACCCCAACAAAAGGAAGAGGAATGTAAAGAAAAGAATCAGATGCTTTGGCATTCAAGATATACGGTGGTTTATCCTCTTTTCCACAATCTACTAGCAACCAAATACTCCCATATAGATAGATTCTCCTTCAAGATGCTAGATTTTGGAACATGTGGTGCATGTGTAAGAGTCACATGATTTTTCGTGACAGTTTTGATAAAAATATTGACAGTTACTGATTTGCCCGAATTAGAATAGAACACAGATGACACATTTTGAAAGTGATTCAAATCTCAAATTTTAGTAGTAGCGAATACGTACCTCCATCACAGAGAATATTTTGGAGTCATCTCGTGCAGAGTATTTTTTAGATGTTGACCTTTTCATGTGTGTTTCTATTGTGTTGATCTTCTTGAATATATCCCTCAACAAAATCAACTGTTCTTTGCTTCTTTCAGAGACTTCTTGCATCACAACTATTTTTTTGTAAAGCTGCTTCTGCTGAAGTTTTAACTGCTCAAAATCCAACTGAGATACACTGGATTCAACCTTGGGATCCCCAAGAGAACGATAATCAGAAAAGGTCCCTTTACTTGGTGTAGGCAACTTGCTCCCATGCTGCAAGAAAGGCCCTTCCCTGGATGGAGACAAGTTGGTCCCATAATGTCCATCCATGAATGCCTTTCTCAACCAGTCATCGCCTCTGAAGAGGCAATCTGCAGATTCTTGTCGTATTAGATTAGGCATCCCTGACATGTAATTCGCCGCATGAACTGACTCTTCCAAGACTTGATCATAAGGTTGGTCAAAATTACAATCTTCGCAGCTTTCTGACATTTCAAAAATGTCATGTAAACCTGCAGCAAGGACCGTGTTACCACTTGGTTCAGCTTCCAAACAAGAACTACCAGGTCCATCAGATTCTGGTATTTTCCCTGAGCCTCTAACTTGAGAATGTAAACATGAAACAGCTTGATCATCTGACTTCCTCCCTGTGCCTGTTGAATCATAGGAAGTGCCAACACTCACTATCGAATGATATGAACAGGATCCAGATTCTTGATCTGAAATTATAGAACCAACCGACAGAGGCCTGAGAAGTTCCGTAGTAGCTACACTTGAACAAGACCCAATTTCTTTAACATTTTTATCCTGTATCAACTCTTTCAACTTTCTGTTCATTTCCTCAGCTTGTTTCCAAACAGGACTGTCGCCGTCTCCTATTCCACTTTCATCATACTTGTCATTAACTTTCTTCAAAATGGATTGTTTGCTAGTTACTAATGTACTGTCATTACTGATATCCATCTCAGAACACACTTGGTCCAGTGGAAAAAGAGATGGTAAGGAGATATGCCTTCTAAGAAAACCTTGAACGCCTGTCTTTTCCATAAGGACATTACTATCCGTACAAGATTGTTCTTCAGATATATTTATTTGTCCAACATCAGCTATGTTGACGCCATCCCTTGCTAGTTTCTTCTTATAAGTCTCAATCTGGTACATGAGCGATGAAATCTCCATCTCATTCTGCTGAATAACTTCTTCAAGAAATTCTAAGCACTCTTCGGCATGGTGCAGTTTTTCGTCTGCCATCCTCTTGTATTGGGATGCTTCCATCTTCTCTGCAGCCTTTTCCCTTTGAAGCCTAAGAATCATTGATAAAGCTTCACTTGCTGCAGTAGCTGAAGCTTCTCTTTCCTCCTCCAGCTCAGCAAAAAGCTCCTGCATAATAATATATTGGTTGCAAAGAGCTACTTTTAAAGCAATACCCTCATCTTCAGCCATATCTAGAGATTAGCCAGGTCTAACGCAGCTCGAAAGAAGAAAACCAGAAACAAGTAACCTCTGACCTGTGCCACAACCGTATAATAAGTTTTCTAACAATAGATAAATAAGTGGCAATCATAATTATTCCTGATACAACATAAAACATCTAAGGTCCCCAGGTTTACACTAGGCAAATTGCCAGACAGATGAGCATGCCGATCGTATTTAAAATAATATAATTAAGTGCCTGATAAACAACAATTAAAATTGTATGGTACCTTAAATAGAAGTAATCAAATTAAGAAAAGATGCTACTCTCAATGTTCTAAAATAATGAAAACTTTTTTATCCTAATTTCTCTTCACAACTTGATCCTTTCTAGCATACAGTAATGAAATCATGTTTGCAGGAAACTAATTATTGACTAATATATGAAGTTCTTTTAAATTTTAAAGGAATAATGTAATTATTTCTCTTTGAAATTATTGATTAATGTGATGTTCGACTTGATAAATAAGTTAGTTATCAAGTAATCAATTAGTTGCAAATCTAATGAACTGTCCATGAACTACTAATGAAACTCTGCTAGATTTGTTTAACTCAATATGGAGCTTCACTCATGACTTGTTTCTACTATTTGGTGAATTTCAGTTTAAATTAGAGCTCATTGATGAAATCACCCCAGATGTTAACATTTGCTTATGCAAGAAAAGAGAAGATCTCGGCACAAAGCTTATTGAACCAAAAGAGTGATTTTATAGACTGGGTCTGAGCACATGCCAAAGTCTTTATGTTCCATGAAGTTGCAACCTAATCCTAAAATTTTATAGCACTTAGAGTTTCCTGTCACATGAACAGAAGCAGCTATCAGTTAACAACAACTACTACTGCACCAACAAAGTCTGATCCCATATTTTTCCGGTTAGCTACATGAATCCTTTTTCTCCATTAAGCTCTATAAGGGTCAGCCATTTGTCAAATATGAAACTACCAAATTCTTTTTTAACAGTCCCAACCCAGGGTTGGCTGGTCCCTCTGTAATCATTGAATCTCCAACAGCTACACTTTAAGTCACCTTTTCTAATAGGCACACTTATGGATCTCTATCTTACATTTCCAAAGCATTCAAGGGATTCACATCTTATCCTCAATTGAAGCAATCCTTAGGAAACCACTCATTTTCTAACAAGAAAGGGCTTAGTTAAGTGAAAGACTGGCTAATAGGCTTTGACCCACAATGACCCAAAGGGGAAAAAAACCATACTAAAATCATGAGCCAAAAAACTAATTTAACCACTTAAAATAATTTAACCACTTAATCACTTTTATTAGTACCCGTTATGGATTAAACCCATTGTAACACCCACTTAAATTCTTGACTAGATGTGAGACACTTAATCTCAACAAATTTCATCTTGGCTCATATCTCATAGAATCCAATTTGAACTGCTAGACTCAAAGCTCCACCTCAAGTGAAACTTTTTCGCTCCAGTACGTAGGCATGGATCCAGGTCCTTACCCACAAAACTACTAGGCAATGTTAGTGTTACCTGGATAGTCTCAAGTGTCCAAGCGTCCTAAATTATCCAACATGGCAATCTTAAACAATAGGATACAGGGATATGGATATATGTATATATGTATGTGTGCACGCCCCCATGTATATATGTACATATAGTTAAGAAAAACCAGCAGACAATTTTGGATGGTTGTGGCAAAAAAAAAATAAAAAAGATATCACTTGTTAACACTTCTTGTTTCTATCCTTTGCTTAAGGATCCTTCCAGGTATCCTTTCATTCTTTCCGTTCTTTTAACACAATGATACCCTATTTCCCTTTTTCTTTGGCATGAATGATAACTGCGTCTGAACCATGCGACTAGATATCCAAGTGTCATGTCATGACATGGCAGAATCTTGTAAAAATGGTCTCCCGCTGCTACTAGGCCTTTTGCTCCTCATGTATGATCAAATTTTCAACCCGAGCACACCAGCAACTTGTCACAAATATTTGAAGCATATGCATCCACAAATAACGCCAGACTCACTTCACTTTGATACCAATTTGTTACGATAATTGGCTCATTTAAGGTGATGAACTGGTTGACAATAATCAACAGCGAATCTCCTATAGGAGTTGAGGTCCAAACTTATCTAACCACTTATGACTTATCCATCTTTCCTTGTACCAAATGGAGAACTAAACACATCGTGTAACACCCATTTGAATACTCCATTGGATGACACATTTCTTTTCTGAGAATAGGATGACACACTTCTTAAGCTATCTTTTAGCATTTTCAAAATTCATGCTTATTTATCACAACATTCTCATTTCAGTTGCACTCATATTTTGTGGAGGTTTTTTCTTAATTGTAACTTTCTAAATAATAAAACTTATAGCAGGTCTTTCTTAATCGCTGTCATCCTACTTGATGTGATTCCTCAAACTGTATATTCACTAATGAGCAATAATTTCTTATATCTATATAGGATAATGTATGGATGCATTAGATGGGGCAATAGTGTAGTTAAAGAGAAAATTTATGTAGCTCAAGTTTTTGATATCATTCTGAACTTAAATTATTAAACTTTCAAGTTTCAAATAATGACTGAAGACAAGAATGTTCATAGAGAAATTAAGAATGAAAATCTAACTTGTCTAATTAAATGTTCAATGTGAGCCTAATGATCATAATTGGATTAAAACCAAAGAGAACAAGTACTTATCTCAATTCAGATATGAATGTAAATCTTATTTTGGCTCATAAAAGAAGAGAGCAGGCATATATCTTTGGTTCCATGGTGATGTACTCAGGGTGATATAGAACTGTCGAGAGAAAGAAAAGAGAGAAGAGAAAATAGAAGAGAAAATTTAGAGAGAGATAGAGAAGAATTTAGAGAGAAAAAAGAGAGTAATTAGAGAGAGAGTCTGATAATCTGTATTTTTATAAAACAAGTCTTCTCTACAATGAAAATAAAGAGGCATATTTATAAATAGGCATTTAACACAAACTGAAAAACTAAACAAAACTTGATAATCAAGAATCTCTGATTACCCAAAATTAAATAACACCTAATAAAATAATAAATAAATAACATAATAGTTAATTCCTAATTATGATCTCCATCATTCCCCCTAGATGAAAAGAACTTATGTCTGACGAAGTAAAATGTAAATAACCCTCCAAGAGGCCAGGATCAAGGCGACAAGATTCTTTTTCAGTGATCAGTAGAGAGATGATCCTTCCATCGAACAAGGAAGCGACGACAACCACCAGAATGTAAAGTAATAAACTCACCATCCAAGACATCAAGATTCTCATCTGACAGTTCTAAAGCAGTGGAAGGAGTATAAGAAACTAGAGTTAAAGACATGCATGCAGAAACAGAAGAAGGCAAAACAAGTGGCTCGAATGTGCCTCAGTAAGGGAATAAATCTTGCCACATTGAAAACTGGACTAATAAATATATTTGACGGCAAATCTATTAACAAAGTATTGGATCCAAGCCTACGAAGAATAAAGTAAGGCCCAATGATTCAGGCATGTAACCTTTTAACATATTTAGAATAGCATTCAGGACAAATGTGAACCATAACCCCTTCATTAAATTCTCTATGCCTATGATGTGCATCAGCAAGTTTATATGTATCATTACTCAAAATAATTTTTTGTCTAATCTCAGCATGCAAATTTATGGATATGTTCAGCAAAAACTTGAGCACAATCAGACGAACGATAATCAGTAGGCAAAGAAAAAAGATTAATAGGTTGGCGGAGAGAAAAACCATGAACAATCTCAAAAGGCCTTGCATATTGACACGTTAACAGAATTATCATACACAAACTTAGCATGTGACAAAATAAGGTCCCAATTTTCAGGCTTTTCTCTAATTAAACATTGAAGTATATTACCTAAATTATGTTAACAACTTCAGTTTCACCAACAATTTGAGGATGAAAAGTAGAAAATACTTCAATGTAGTCCCAAACAACTTCTAAAGAGTTTTCTAAAAGCAGCTAACAGACTAAACATCCCTATCAGACATGATCGTGGTTAAAAGATGATCGAGTCGTATGCAAGAAAAGATGTAATTTAGAAATGAAGATTAACAAGTACAATGTTGCTCAATACTACCGCTATAGCAAGTGGCTATGCAGGTCGTGATCCACAAGAAAGGAAATCGATAGAAGCAGTTTCAATATTCTTTTAAATTACTAAAACTAGTTAAAGATTCTTCTTTATTTTTGAAAAGAAAAGAAAAAGAAACTAGATTAAGTTAGAAAGAAAGTGAAATTTAGAAGATTGTGTTGAAATCATTTTAGGTTAAAAGAACTATGTTAAAAGAGAAAAAATAGAAAAGAAATAGGAAAAGTATTGGCTTTAAAATCGTGTTTCCAAACTGAGATTTGAAATGAAAGAAAGGAAGAAAACTTACCTGTTTTGGATGAATGCTTACCTTAAGCCATTTGAGAAGATTTACCTAAAAATAAAAGTGTTGCAGAACCAGAGAAGAAATAAAGCAGCAATCTACTAGATTGAGTACAATGAGAAGAGGAGCTTTATATTGATTGTCACTCTAAATACAAATCTCTGAGGAGAAAATTACACCCAGTGTCATTCTAAATACAATTCTTCTCCTTCTCTCATGAAACTCTCTCTAAACTAAGCTATAAAAAAATATAAAATTACATAAAAAGTGAAAAAAAAACATAAACTAAACTAGAATAAAATCTAACCTAAGATCTCTCTCTGCAATATGGTGCCCCTTTACCTTTAAAAATACAGGTATTTATAACCAAAACTGAATAAGGAAGAGCGTATGAAGATAGAGGCAAAATCTTTTACCCAACAGAAAAGATCTTCTGATAAGATTGGAGATAAGGTTGGAGATAAATTTTTATTTTTTCCCTTAATCTTCAGTTAGATTGTATTTTATCTCTCTAAATCTTCTGAATATACATCTCAATCTTTTAGATATCTCTTTGTATATTGATAGGGTTGCTTTTGGACTTCTGAATTTGCCTCTATCTCCTTGATTTCTTCAAGCTAATCAAATTGATTTTTCTAAATCCAATTTTCACTGTATTTGTTTAGCTTTATCTTCAATTAACCAAATAAATTCAATTAAATCAGAATTTAACTGCCTTTTATTTGATCTTATCTTATCTTCCTTCACTAAGACAAACCTGCAAAATAAGACATTAAGACAAGAATTAGCAGTATTTATTACAAAACAAATATAGGAATATAATAACAATAATACAAAATACGTGTACGATCAGAAGACATATAACCTAATAATCTTCTTAAAAAATAATTTAGTCATGTGTGAAGCATCAGTACTTCAAAAACAAGGGATGAAATGAAACATCTTAGAAAATATATCCATAACCAAAAAATTGAATCATGTTTTCACGCAGTTTTAGGTAATCCTAAGACAAAATTCATGCTAAAATCTCTCCAAGGGGTATGTGGAACAGAAAGGGGGTATACAAATCAGTGTTTTATTTTTGAGACTTACCTACTTGACAAGTGCAATATTGGGAGACAATGCGGGCAACATCTCTTTCAACAAAGGCCAATAAAACCTATCATCTACCAAAGCAATGGTTTTATATCGACCAAATATCCAGCTAACCTCCAGCATATAATTCCCAAACCAAGAAATCTCTAGGTGAAGTATGAAAAATACACAACACCTTTAAAAAGATACCCCTCCCTAATAAGAAATCACCTTATGTAGGACTAAGGTTATCTAAAAACTCTTTATAAAAGATATCAAAATCTGGATATTGAGAGTACGCATCCTTTAAGCGCTCAAAACCTAGCACAGAATTTTGCATAGAGTATAAAATGGTGATTTTCACGACTAAGAGCATCAACAGCCTTCTTGTCTACCCCAGTATAATGTTTGAGAACAAAGGTAAGAAACTCAACCCACTTAACATGTTTAGAGCTCAACTTACTCTAAGAATGAAGGTAACGAAGGGCTTGATGGTCAGAATATTGAATAAACTCTTTAGGAAACAGATAATAACGCCAATGACGAAGAGATTGCACCATTACATAAAACTTTTTATTATAAGTGGAACACCATTATTTAGCCTTATTGAGTTTTTCATTAAAGTAAGCAACATGGTGACCATCTTGACTGAGAACACCTCCAATTCTTACACTCGAAGCATCATAAGCTATTTCAAAAAACTTAGAAAGATCAGGGTGTCCACATGAGCATCAATCATTTTCTGCTTAATGTCTAAATAGCCTTTATGTGCAGCAGAGGTCCACTTAAAAGTTCCCAACTTCAAGCACTCAGTAATCGGGATGGAAATGGTACTGAATTCCTTAATGAATCTCCTATAGAAAGACATTACACTATGAAAATTACAGGCTTCAATCAATATCTTAGGCTCTAACCACTCCTTGTGGCTTTAACGTTATCAAATCAACAAAATCTCTTGGGCAGACATAATGAAACCTAAGAACAACACTTTATTTTGCATGAAATAGCATTTCCTAAGGTTTACATACAACTTTTCAGCATGAAGAGTCATTAAAACTTTACAAAGGTGAGCTAAGTGTTCATCCCTATTCCTGCTGTAAATCAGTATGTCATCAAAGTATACAACAACAAACTTACCTAAAAAAGATCGTATAACATGTGTCATTACTCTCATAAAGGTCTTAGGTGCATTAGACATTTCAAAAGGCATTATTAGCGACTCATAAAGCCTATCTTATATCTTAAAGGTTGTTTTCCATTCATCTCCACAGCGAATTCTAATCTGATGGTATCCACTACGAAAATCAATCTTAGAAAATTATTTGGCACCAAATAGCTCATCTAACATATCCTCGAGTCTAGAAATAGGAAACATATACTTAATTGTGATTTTATTAATGGCTCGACTATTTACACACGTTCTCCAAGATCCATCTTTCTTAGAAATTAACAGAATAGAAACAGCACAAGGACTGAGACTATAGCAAATAAAATTTTTCTCCAAAAGACCTTCAAGTTGTCTATTCAATTGAGCTCTTTCTACAAGATTCATCTTATAATGAAAAGGGCTATGCAACTGTGATCATGAAACAAAGTCAATAACATGTTGGATGTCACTAAGAGATGGCAGCCATCAGGTAGCTTATCAGGCATAGTATCCCTAAACTCCTTTACAAGCTGTAAACATCAGGAGAATGAGTGAACGAAATCCCAAAAGACATGGTGAAATTATTTGTAGCTACTAGGGTAAGACAAACCAGACCTCCACACTTTCTTTGTCAAAATGTCTGTGGGTCAAGATTTGGAGTCGTTAGGTTAGAGAATTACTAGTATATGACTAAGCTACAGGGCGAGTGCCAGTGACTGGCTTTGCAGGTCTCAAAAAAATGGTCCTCTTATCATGTGTGGATTTATTGTATTATTATGACCGCAATGTTTCACGTTATCATACAACCAAGGACGACCTAGCAAAAGATAAGCGACATTCATAGATAATACCTAACAATAGATATCCTCGGAATATGATCCTATCTTAAGAGTGACTAGACACCATTACTTGACAGGTAAGATAGTCTTATCTACCCAAGCTACCTTAAATAGACGAGGATGTGGCTCTGTCTTAAGGGCAAATCTATCAACAGAAGACTTAAAAATCACGTTAATGGAACAACCTCCATTAATGACTAGCTTACATGATTTTTCATTTATAGGACCGAAAGTGTGATACATACTAGTGTGTTTCTATGAATCATTATCATTGGGGGTGGATAAAATGCATCTCATCACTGAAAGAAAATCCTCATCAAGGGAGAATCATCCTCATACATCATAAAATAGTCCCCATCATAATCGGACTCTAAGGGGTCCATCATTAAAAGTTCATCAGTATCCTCAAGCAAGTTATCATCCTTACAATCAACTAAAACACGTTGTGGACGACGAGAAGCTATGTGACCTTTGGCATGACAATGATGACACTCGATTTGACAAATAAAAAAGGCGAGCACTAGACGAAGCAGGTGTTGTAGTCTTAGCAAAGCTATTGGAAGAGGCACTAGGAGTAAACCTTGATGGTGATGCAGTGTTGACAGGTTGGGTACTAGGGTGAGACCTAGAAAAGGTGCTATGACGACTTGGATGAGTATCAGGATGAAAACAAACACACCTAGAAATGACACAAAGATACTTCTCATAGTCTAAGGCTTTTTGATATGTGACATCTAAGAAATAGACTGAGTGGACCTTAACCTCGCGCTTAATATTTTCTCTTAAACCATTAACAAATCTAGACACAAGAAGTCTTTGCTCTTCATCAACCTCACATCGTAACCCAATGTCTCAAATTAGGACATGTACTCAGTGGAGGTGTTTTGCCTAAAGTTAAGGAGTTGATTTAACATTTCATCCATATAGTAAGCATGAACATATTTTCCTTCAGTATATCTCTCATTTGATCATATGATAAAATTAGTGAATGAAGCCTAAGGTCAACATCACACATAATTGTTTTCTAAAAAAATATTTTGCATTGCCACTAACCTAATCCTAGCCATACTAATACGCTGAGCATCAGACATTTTGTACCGGTCAAAATACTCATTCATCTTATCCAACCAATCTAGAAAGATAGTGGACTCTAACCTACCATCAAACTCGGGAGCATCCAACTTAACTTTCCTAATTGGATCATTTGTGTGATTGTTTCTAGGTGCGTCATAACGAGGCTAAAAGTTAAGTTGTCTACCTTGAGTTGCTATGTGCCTTGTGTATTCTACTGGACGAGGTGAGAAAACATGACCAGTGGCAATGTAAGTGTCAGTATTGACATCGACTACTGGGTGAGAAGTGTTGAATGTGCCTATATGTACTGGACCAGATGGGATGGGAAACAATCCAAAAATGATGGCATGAACGACATTAAAAATGTGGGTTGACTATTATTTTGTGAGGTAGTAGGTGTAGAATTGAATTTATCTTTTTCTGAGTTGCGACACTTTTGTACAAAGTCCTGAGTGAGATTGTCCAATTTTGTGATAAAAGATTAAGAGCGGCAGTAATTTGGTTAAGTTTAGTGTCAGTTTGCTTTTGAAGTTCCTCAGATTTGGTTTGATGATCTTTTAAGGTAGCAAAAAGTTCTTCAAGACATGGTGAAAAAGGGAATACAAAATAATTCCAAAATAGACTCAAATTATATTAAATAATGAGAAAAATAAACTAAACTAGGATGCACACAATAGGAGTAAAAATTAAATGAAAAAGATTATGTAAAGGTGCAATAAAAAATATGGATGAAAAGATAAAAATTATGATGGCTAAATTTTTTTTGGATTTTATGAATTTTTTCTATGGATGAAATATTCAAGAAAATAAACCCAAAAATAAACTAAGATCCTTTGCTAATTTAATTAAGAGCCAAACAAATAATTCTAAAAGCATAGTAATCAATTTAAGAAAATTTATTACCAAACTTTAAGCAATAGTGAATCTCAGGAGACGGCTCGGGGACGACAGCTGGCCGAGAAAGGACTGAACGACGGCGGAGAGAGTCGGCATCAATGGAAAATAGGTGATAACGGGTCTGGGCTTCTCTTCGAATGACATGTACTGGTAGAGGTCTCAGTATGCCGACTCTGGTGGTGACTCACAACAGTGGTAGACGAAAGTGGAGGGCAGCGGTCGTGAAGTAAAAGGCAATGGAAGGCAGCGACCATGAAGTGCAGCGACTATTCTTTTTAGGGGGATTTAGGTGGCGGGAAAAAAATTTGGATTTAAGGCAGAGGAAACGAACAAGATACCATTGATGTAGAACTGGAGAAAGAAAGAAAAGCGAGAAGAGAAAAGAGAAGAGAGTTTTAGAGAAAGAGAAATTTTGAGAGAGGAAGTCTAATAATCTGTATTTTCATAAAACATGTCTCCTCTAAATGAAAACAAAGAGGCCTATTTATAGATAGGCATTTAACACAAACTAGAAAACTAAACAAAACTTGATAATCAATAAACTCTAATTACTCAAAATTAAATAGCACTTAATAAAATAAAAAATAATTAACAAAATAATTAACTCCTAATTATGATCTTCATCACAGGGACTCAGGATTCAAGTCTTGAGGACAACCGGAAAAAAGTTTAGCCGAGGGACCTGCGGGCAACATTATTCTTGAAATCTCACATATGCACATTTTGCAGCTGAAAATGTGCCAAGAGGTTTAGAGTTCTAAGAATCACCTAATATCAAACTGATGCCAAAATAATAGATATAAATACAATCTTAAGTTAAAATATTAAACAATAAAGGAAACTAATGAATAAATAATGAGGGGAAAATACCATTCTTCTCCCTTTCTTTTTTGTTCCTTTGATAATCAGAAATTCTATTAGGAAACAGGTAATAATATGCTCTTCTATAGTTTTGATATAAACATTTTGAGCTCCAGCAGCAAATATTTGGAATAATTTAGGGATGAACCAGAGGATATTTAATTGCACATATCGTTTGCAAGAAATTTTAAAGATGGAATAAGTCTACGCCATAAACCCAAGAACCCATCAATTTTGGGACCCAACATTTGCTTAAATACACCAAGTGCAACTAGCAAAGAATTGTTTAAAAATCAAAATTGAAGCCATAGGAAGCAAAATCAAAGAAATTGCAAGGCCAAGCAAACCGAAAGAAGAGCTTCGATTTACCGAATCAACAGCCCTCAGTCACATGGCTGTTCTGGTCTTAAAACCCTGTTATTATAAAACAGAAAAAAAAAAAAAACAGCCAATTAGAGAAAATTGAAATAACCAAATGAGAACAACAATCGTGAATAGATTGATGAGAAACCCACCTTTATTCTTTTTCTTCTTCGTCCCCATCAGCGACATGCTTTTTGCCCCTTTTGGCAAGTTCTCTCTTTGTGACCCGAGAAGAGAAGGTAAAGATCAAACAAATGATCTATTAAAAATAGAAAGAGTAAGGGAAGAATCCAAAGTGTGAACTTAATAATGGCCAGAAAAGATCGAAGGCCCCTACCAAAAAATCTCTCGCCTTCTTCAATCCGTCGACTCTCTCTCTCACCCTCTATCTCTTCAGCTCCTGGGAAATTCCGGCAGCTCGTTTAGATAAAAAATCTCGCTGGAATAAAACCTATTTGGGTCGTATTATAGTGTGCAGGTCTCCGATGCTTATGGAGCTTTGAGATGGTGCGTGAATCATTGGCACTGGAACTTAGAGAGGGCGCAGAGAGAGAGAAGCATGAGTTTTGCGTTGTTGCACTAAGAAATGATGGGAAATGTGAGAAGCGCTGGGCTATTTGTACCCGAAATCATAAAGCATCTCGTCTCTAACAGGATTTTAAGTTTGTGACACATTCAAGGCACGTGAAATTTATACTAGCATGTAGGGATGGCTAACTGGACGAATCGGGTTGATTCGTCCCGTTAGCTAACGAATCCGTTAACGAATCCAACGAGACGAATCAAGTAATCGGGAATCGGGTCTCTAACCCGATTCGTTACCCGGATTCGCCGAGACGGGTTGGACCCGTCTCGAATTTTATTATTATTTTATTTTTAAAATTTTCAAATTTACCACAATGGGGAATATTTTGAGCTGTTGAGGGCTAAAAAAAAATAAAAAAATAAAATAGGGGTCTAAAACTAATTTTCCCGTCTCACAAATATAATAATATAGGACTTTAAAAAAAAGAAAAATAAAGAGGAAGGGTCGGGGAAAATTTTCCCCGACCCGATTCGTCCCGTGATTCGTCACGGGACAAATCGGATTCGTCCCGTTTACACGGGACGGGTCAACCCGTTTTGACCCGCCCCTAAACGGGGCGGGGCGGGTTGACCCGTAACCCGCCCTGTGCGACTCAAACGGGTCGCACAGGGTGGGGCGGGGCGGGTCGACGCGGGTCGACCCGCCCCATTAGCCATCCCTACTAGTATGTCAATCAAGAGGAGGAGAGAGAGAGAGAGAGAGAGAGAGAGAGAGAGAGAGAGGAGAGGTTGCAGAAGAAAGGAGGAATTGAAGAGGAGCGGAGAGACGAACAAAGTTTTTATTGGAGTCACAAGAGAAAACCTTCATTTCTTATCGATTTTTATTAATAATTTTAAAATATTGTACTAGTGATAAATTAAAAAAATATTAGAGCTAAATTTTACAAATTCTACCTTGTCTCCCAGCTAAAGTCACATAACGTCTCAATATTTTCTAAACCATTAATAAGACACTCAAAAATTTCTTGCCATTATCATATCCACTCTCTCCGTTAACATAAATCATCACATGACGTCACATTACATCATTAGGTATAATTTCAAATTTAATTTCCCTGTTATTTTAAACCTAACTCATTACCACCCTAACTTGTTTAGAAATTAATTTAGACCCAAAATGAGTTTATATCAACAGACTTCATCTCTTCTAACCCATTTTATTCTCTTTTTATCAATCTATGATAATCTAAAGACCACGAATTCATTTGAACAATAATGAGTTAAGATTTGATTTGGAGATGGCAACCAAAAGATGGTGAATTTAGAGTTTCGTCTTGTAATATCCCTAATTAATTATAACAATAATTGTTATTAATTTAAATTGTTATTATATTTAATTATTATTACTATATATATATATATATATATATATATATATATATATATATATATATATGAGAAAAATGTATATCAGCCCGCGGGCTGAGAGTACTCTCTCAGCCTGCGGTGACGTGGCTCGATTTGTCACCTCACTGACTTGCGGTCTGCTTTTAGGTAGAAGTTAAATTACCAAATACCCCTTATGATAACTTTTCCTTATTGTTTATTATTATTTTTCCCCCCTTTTATTTTGCCGCTCTTTATAGAATATAAATTACTTTTCGCCTTATTTCTTTACCTCTTTTTTGAAAGATGTAGTTTCTCCTTTTCAGCCTGGGATAAATTTTTTTTTGAAAATATAAAATCTTTTCAGATCATTGTTTTCAGCCTGCGATAAAATTCTACTTTATAGTTTAATTTTTTTTGTATATAATGTAGTCAGAGTCTTGGTCGCATTGTACATTTAAACTGCGACCTTAGTCAAAGTCTTTCATCGCAGTGTACATGGTGAAATGCGACCAAGGTCGCAGTGTTGTTATTGATAAAGATGGCCGGCAACTGCAACCTAGGGTTGCATTACATGGACTGCGACTTTGGTCGCAGTACGTTAAGTAATTATTTTTTTTGAATATAATGTAGTCAGAGTCTTTGCTCGCATTGTACATTTAAACTGCGACCTTAGCCAAAGTCTTTTTTTGTCGCAGTGTACATGGTTAAATGCGACCAAGGTCGCAGTGTTGTTATTGATAAAGATGGCCAGCAACTGCAATCTAGGGTTGCATTACGTGGACTGCGACTTTGGTCTACGCGTCATTCGTTGTTTCCCGAAGCGGTTTGTCTACGTGTCGGTTCTTCATTGGGTTTAGGCGTTAATGTCTTTTATTTTCAAACCGGCTCTGGCGGTTGGAGACCATTAATGCCGACGATTCTGATTAATGAACCATTAATTATGGTTATTATGGGCTGCCTATAAATAGGGCTCACGCTCTCCCTTTAACAGTCCATAATTAGACTGTTTTCTTTCGAGAGCAATTGCTCTGAGAATTTCCGTCTTCTTCAGAGTCTCTAACAGGGGCCTGCCTCCATGGATGAAGATGACCCTATTGACGAACTTGATCGATGTTCGTCCACAAGGGAAGAAGTCATAGACCTCATCGTCCACAAGGGAAGAAGTCATGGTCCTCGTCGTTCACAAGGGAAGAAGTCATGATCCCTGACGAGGACTTAATCCTCACCGAGATCTGTTCTCACTTGACGCACCAGTCAAGCTTGCTGGTGACGGATGGTCAGAGTGGGTATGGCGGCGGGGGATGTGGTGGATATAGTGGTGGGTAGCATTCCCTGTGATGTCTCAAAACCTCCTCTCTTACCCCAGAAGTGACATCGAGGAAACTCCATGCTCACTGGATAACCTTCTGGTGAAGAGATGTTCATAAACGAAAGTTTCTGCAGCCACCAGACCTCCAGGAGAAGATTGCTCTTAGTAGTCAACAAGGGCTCTTCTTGGCTCTTCTGATATTTTGTCTTATTGGATACTTTGATGTTTAGTGTTCTTTGTAACACTTAATCTTATTGATTCTGCTGCCATCAGACCTCAAGAAGAAGATTTCTCTTAGTCAACAAGGGATTTTTTGATGTTTAATCTTCTTGGCTACTTTGATGTTTAGTCTTCTTTGTAACACTCAATCTTATTGATTCTGCTGCCACCAGAGCTCAAGAAGAAGATTGCTCTTAGTCAACAAGGGATTTTTTTGATGTTTTAGTCTTCTTTTGTACTGCTGTATTTGTAACACTTCAATCTTATTGTATAAGAGATCGTTTTGTATCATTTGCACATTCCTGGAGATAAATGCCTGGACATAAATAAAAAGCATATTTGTTTTTTTTAATAAAATACGAACTTTTTCGCAGCCATGCATTGCAAACAAAACAACTATGACCATAGATGACACTGCGACCAAGGTCGCATAAGATACATTGCAAACAGTAACTACTGTGACCAGTGTCGACACTGCAACCAAAGACTGCGACTAAGCAACTGTTGGGGTAACGTGTCACACCATCGCAGTGTTGTTGTTGATTAAGACTAAAAACGAGCAATAGCGACCAAGATTGGAGATTATTTTTTTAAGACTGCGGCCATCAACTGCGACCAAAGTCGCAGTAAAGACCACCAACTGCGACCAAGGTCGCAGTGATGTTGTTGATTAAGAGTAAAGACCAGCAACTTCGACCAAGGTCGGTGTGTATTTTATTAAGACTAAACACCAACAACTGCGATCAAGGTCGCATTTTTTTTTATTAATACTACGGTCAGAAACTGCGACCAAGGTAGCAGTGTTGTTGTTGATTAAGACTAAAGTACAGAAACTGCGACCAAGGTCGCAGTGTATTTATTAAGTCTGCGTCCAGCAACTGCAACCAATGTCGCAACCTTTCATTTTAAAAATTTATAAGGTGAAGTAATATAATTATTAACTGCGACCAATGAAAAGTTGCCTGTTGTCTGATGCGACTTGGACTCACTCCGTGAGACGCGACCTGTCATAAAGATTTTATGAGATCTTTTTAACGTCAAGTCTACGTTGATGAACCCGCACCATTCGCTGTTTCCCGAAGCTGTTATTATGGGCTGCCCATAAATAGGGCTCACCCTCTCCCTTTAACAGCCCATAATTAGACTGTGTTCATTTGAGAGCAATTGCTCTGAGAATTTCAGCCTTCTTCAGAGTCTCTAACAGGGGCCTGCCTCCATGGATGAAGATGACCCTATGCACGAAGAAGACCCAGAGCTTGATTGTCCTTTTTCAAGTTCGCTGGGCCTTTGGGAGAATATTTTGGCCGGTGAACTTGATCGATATTCGTCCACAAGGGAAGAAGTCATGGTCCTCGACGTCCACAGTTTTTTAATACACGGGGACGTCAATAACACCACTGCTCTTATTCAACAAGGGCTCTTTTGATGTTTAGTCTTCTTGGTTGTTTTGATGTTTAGTCTTCTTTGTACTGCTATATTGTAACACTCAATCTTATTGTATAAGAGAGCGTTTTGTATCATTTTCACATGCCTGGAGATAAATGCGTGGACATAAATAAAAAGACCTCAATAACAACACTGCTCTTAGTCAACAATGGTTCTTTTTGATGTTTAGTTTTCTTTCTACTGCTATATTGTAACACTCAATCTTATTGTATAAGAGATCGTTTTTGTATCATTTTTCACATGCCTGGAGATAAATTCGTGAAAATAAATAAAAAGCATATTTGTTTTTAATAAACTACGACCTTTGGTCGCAGTCATGCATTGCAAACAAAACAACTTGGACCAGAGACCACACTGCGACCAAGGTCACATAAGACTACAGTGCAAACAGAAACAACTGCGACCAGGGTCGACATTGCGACCAAAAACCGTGACCAAGGTTGCAGATTTTTTTTTTAAGACTGCGGCCATCAACTGCGACCAAAGTCGCAGTGTTGTTGTTGATTATTTATAAATACCACCAACTGCGACCAAGGTCGCAGTTATGTTGTTGATTAATACTACGGTCATTTTTGTGTTTTGGTTCATCAATGAACTCCCAGAAAGGGTCGTCTGTATCAATCTCAGATTCTGACCCGTAGCGAGACATTGTTTCAGAACTAAACATAAAATCATCATTTGATGATTGGTTTCTTTCCGGTGAAGACGGTGGTGATGGTGAAGACATTGTTTGAATGTATTGGCTTCTTTCCGGTTAAGACGGTGGTGATGGTGAAGACATTTTTTGAACTTATTTTCAGAACAGTTAAGAGTAACTAGTTTGAGCAAAAATAACTTAGTATGTTTTTAATCCTTTGCTCATGACCCTTTATATACTTTTAATCCCGGAATTCCAAAAGGTTTAAGCTCTTTGACCACGTGAATATCTCTCAAATATATTTTCTATCTTTTCCCAAAAATTGTATACTTCCTAGGTGACTGTTCAGTTATCCAAAACAGTTTAAAAGTTAATACACTATAACTTTAAATTACTTTGAACTCCAAAACAGTAATTATTGCGACCAAAGTCGCATTGGGAACTGATAAATGATTAACTGCGACCATAAATTGCATCCGTAGTAGGATCGGTGGGGGAACTACGGATGATTGAGTAAAAATATAGTTTTTAGGTATGAGATAATATACTAGTAACAAGCATTATATAAAGGTGAATATTTTTTTACTTTTGAATGCTAGAAGTCGCAGTCGTCATTTAAAAGGGGTATTTTTGTCATTTTGATTCACGATTGTTTAGGCGGGATTTTTTTGATTTGTTGTGGCGCCCACACTCTGCGACCGATGTGTGGCCTATATTCAGCCACGTCCCGCAGGCTGAGAAACTCTCTCAGCCCGCAGGCTGAGGTACAGATAGCCCTATATATATATATATATATATATATATATATATATATATATATATATATATATATATATATATATATATATATATATATATTGGGTTAATGTACCTCAGCCGACGGCTGAGAGAGTTTCTCAGCCGGCGGTGACGTGGCTGAATATATGTCACATATCGGTCGCAGAGTGTAGGCGTCAAAAAATCAAAAAAATCCCGTCTAAAGAATCGTCAATCAAATTGACTAAAATACCCCTTTTTTACTTCTAAACTAGCAAAAACTCATCCACAACAAAATTGTACCCCATTTTTACTTCTAAACTAGCAAAAACTCATTCACAACAAAATTTTACTTAAAAAATTTGTAATTTACATAGAATTTTCTGTTGAATATATCTACAGTTATAAAATTCCTAATTCTACTACATCGAAATTATAACGGAAAAAATTGGATCAAGATAATATGAAATAAACAGCAGCAGTGAAAAGTAAAAACATGCTTGAAACATTAAAAAACTGTTATTTTTTATATTATTTTTTTATTATTTTATTTCGTGTTATTTTCAATTCATATAGGTTTAATAAAAGAAACTGAAATAAATAGAAAAATGAAATTTAATGTGGGGCAACCGTATATTGATTTTTCTATTACAAATGTACAGTGTAAAAAAATAATGAAATACAATGGTTAATTATTTTGCAGATATTTTATAAATCAGATATTCTCGTAACTGCAACAATATTTATTTATATCACGACTGCGACCCCGCATTCCTTATTCGCATGGAAATAACAGACGAAACATGATATCGTTCCGCACTGCGACGACAGACGCTATCTTTTTTCACATGCCTTATGTAACAGAATTTTGATCGTTTTACAAAGTCTGCGATCATAGTCGCAGTCATAGTATAACAAAACTTTCGAACACTGCGACCATGGTCGCAGACTTAATATAATATAACTTTCAATTTTATATCACGACTGCGACACTAGTCGTAGTCATAGTATAACAAAACTTTCGATCACTGCGACCATGATGGCAAACTTAATATAATATAACTTTCAATTTTATATCACAACTGCGACCCTAGTAGCATTTATTATTCGCATAAAAATAACAGACGAAACATGCTATCGTTCAGCACTGGTCGCTGACATTTTTCGCATGCCTTATGTAACAAATTTTGGATCATTTTATAAAGTAGATTAGCCATGCGACTGTGAGATCAGTCCGCGTATATCACATCTTATAAAATACTATATTAATTACTCTGAATTAAATGAAGTAATTAATATTCTATCTACCGTGATACAGCAACAGTCTCGAAAAAAGAGATGCACTAATATTAATCTCGATAAAGGAAAGATATGCACCATACGTAATCTAAAGATATAGGAAAAACATTCTATAAAAAGTTAATTTGTAGTTCACGTAATAAACCTCTGAAAAAAAGGAACTCTTCGAATTCTCCCGCCATAACTCTTCAATTAAATATTTAATTTCTTTTTACCACTTCTTCAAATACTCAACTGTCACCTATAATAATTATTATTAATATTCATATTCTTTCACATTATTGACCTTTTTATAGTGCTTGTAACTAATATATTATCTCATATTTAAAAATGATATTTGTGCTCTTCCTTTTCAATTTGATTTCAAAACTTTCAGAAAATAATTCATTTTTGAATCATGTCTTCTCCATCTTCTTCCTCTGAACACTCAGATTTCAACTTCAATCATTCTCCCACCGGTCCTCTTTCTTCAGGGTATTCTAGTGAATTTGATACCAGTCTAGACTTCACTCCTTTTGACTATCTCACTACATCAAATAATATTTTATCTGATCCTCCTCTTCATGAGGATGATGAAGTTTTCATGGGGCTTAGTGAGGAGAAACTTATTCCTCTGCCACTTTACAGAGACATGCTTGATGAAAGCATGTCCTCTGATGCTCTCGCTTTCTTTGAGCATATCTTTAACTGGTTCTTCTCGACACGGATCGGACGAAGAGCTTGATAGAGACGATCCATTCTGGGAGTTTATCGGTGAACCAAAGCACCCTCAAAAAAGGAAAGAAACTGAGAAGTACTACGAGCTGGACGACGAGGAAAATGATGAGGAAATAAGTGATGAACAGGAAGACGAGGAGAATGAAGACGACGAATCTGCTTATGATGGTGATGACGACGAGGATTAGGATTTCCTGATCTTCTGATATTCAACGTTATTTTGTCCTCTTTTAAGAGCTTTTAATGCTCTTTTTTTTATAAAGTCTCTTTCTGACCATATTATGTTATAAATAGAATTTACTTCTATCTGTAAAATAATCTTTCATATTTTAAAAAACATATAAAGTATACCGTATAGTTTTTATTTCTGCATCTTATCTGCGATAATGGTCGCAGTACTCAGATAATAATTACATATGAAACTGCGACCACGGCCGTTGTCCAGTCATAAATAGTTTGATCGTTTTGCATTCAATAAAGTTAAAAACAGCTACCATGGTCGTAGTCCAAAATTAAACTATATAAACAGATAATACTGCGAACATGATCGCAATCCTCTCAAATCAGTATATTTCACTGTATATCACAAATTAGAAAACCGCGACTGCTGTCCTTAAATACTGCGACCATAGTCGCAGTCCTTGTTCGCATGCAATATGTAAAAAAAATTCGTAGTTTATAGGCGGCTGAGACAACAGTTACAGTGAAGAGAAAATATATAAAATCATACGTAAACTGCGACTATAGTATCAGTCCTTAGTCACTGTTATTACATTTAACCTAGCAAAAAAATCATCCATAAAATACTGTCGTAAGCACTGCGACCATAGTCGCAGTCCTTGATCGCATGCAATATGTAAAAAATAATTTAATTGTTTATAGGCGGTTGAGACAACAGTCACAGTGAAGAACAAATATATAAAATAATACGTAAACTGCGACTATAGTATCAGTTCTTAGTCGCCGTTATTACATTTAACCTAGCAAAAAAAATATCCACGACATGCTCTCGTTAAGCACTGCGATCATAGTCCAGTCCTTATTCGCATTCAATATGTAAAAAATAATAATAATTTATATATTACATGCGAAAAAAGTAAACTGCGACTATATTCGAAATCATAAAATTCTTACAGATCATATCATAAAAATCTACAAATTAAATAATTTTAGACTGCGATAAAGGGCACTTTTAAAACTATTGAGAATTTATTTTATTGACTACTAGGACCTTAGGCGGATTTCTAAAATATATAATATCTGCGTAAAAAATTTAAAACTATTAAGAAATTATTTTATTGACAACTACGAGCTTAGGCGCATTCCTAAAATATATAATATCTGCGTAAAAAAATTTAATAAAGAAGCATTCAAATTTGTTTCGTGATTTGATGAAGTTGGTCGCAGTTATAAAAGATAATTGTGACAATATTGACTAACGTCAAAAATATAAAAAAAATAATAAACTATACAGATCCACTATCTTTTACCGCAGGGGCATTTAGTAATTTCAATTGTTTCAATAGGCGGGCCATCCTTCCTAGTGTGGCTAATAATGTGCCACGTCACTGCAGGCTGAGAGGGTCTCTCAGCCGTCGGCTGATATACATACTTCTCTGTGTGTGTGTGTGTGTATATTCTAATAATTGATCGAATAGTAATATCAATGAGAAGCACAGCCCACACTTCCCTTTAATTTCATTTTATTTATTTTTCATTTTTCAATCTAAGCCCAAGCCAAAACTGAGCCTTGAGCCTGGCCTACTATTCTCCAAGCCCAATCTCTTATTCCTTCTTCTCATTTTTTTTGAGCCTTTAGACCCAGGCCTGAAGCCCAAGTTGAACCCATATATTTCTCATATATAGTCTCTCTCTTATCTCCTTCTAATCTAACCCTAACCCTAACTATTGGATCTCCCTCTTCCACCGCAGACTGCCACACCTTATTCTTCCTTTCCTTCTCTCCCTCACCGTGACCCTCCCCCCTTGTCGACGATGAGAGCCGTCGCGCCGACAGCCGCCCTCCTTTGCTCTCTCCGCGGCCAACCCAGAACTACCACAAGCACCTCCAGGCTCCATCTCCTTCTCCCTTTCTTCCTCGTTCTCCTCCTTACTACATCCTCTCTCCTGTTAGGATCCTAAAACTGGCAATTCAAACACTAAAAAGGGTGAATAGTGTTTAAAAATAATCTTAATAAGAAAGATTAATAACTTGAAAAGAATTAACATCACAGAAATAAAATCAAACAGGCAATCGCAAACCTAATGATTTTATCCTGGTTTGATTATCTTGGTTCGGTTCTCCTTACCTACATCAAGTCCCCAAGCCAATCCGTTTGAGATTTTCCTTATTCTGATTTTGAATTCTACAAAATCATACACATGTACACCGCTTGATAAACACCCTTGTCAAATTTGTACACCTCTTCTCTACACCGAGAAGACCTTCCTTGACAACAAGTACAATAAATTCTGTAAGCTTTGATATGTATGTGAAAGTGTATCTATAGGAGACTTATAGAGTTTTTCTTGGATTTTCTTTACAGAATCGGGGTTGGATGAAGAAAGAAGCAAAATGAGAGAGTTAAGATTTCTTGAAACAAAATTTTTAGAATTTTTGTTCAAGAAAGAATTGTTGTAATGTTGTGTGTAAATGAGAGAAATTTTGATCCCTATTTATAGCTAGAGAATTCTAATATTTGGGCAGTTAATCCATTTGAATTTTGAATAAAAAGGTGCTAAAACGGTCAGAAATTCAAAGATCACACAACTATTCAACAGACAGAAACTGTCATATTAGCCGACTTATAACTTGGGTTAGTCGACTTATGATACAGAAAATACTTTGATAAGTCGACAAATAAAAGTATAAGTCGACTAGACTGAAAAAAGTTGAAATTGTAACTTTTTGTTGAGAAATATAAATCGACTTATAAAAAGAATAAGTCGACTAATCTGATGATGTATCAATTATCAGACTATAAGTCGACTGATTATTGGATAAGTCAACTTATCAGAGTGCGTGCGTGTGTGTGTGTGAATCAAAACTATTAACAATATTCTAAAAATACAAACAAAATATGTAATATGTCTTCAAGCTCTTGTACTCCTTAATCTTCAAAAATGAGTCATGTCTTAAGTAGATTTCATCCAAAAAAAATTGCAAGACATATGTAAGTACAAAAAATACACAACACACTAGTTTGTTATCATCAAAACATATTGATCAAAATATAATTATGTAAGGGCAAGATCAAATACACAACACACTAGTTTATTATCATCAAAACATATTGATCAAATATAATTATGTAAGGGCAAGATCTAACATTCTCCCCTTTTTTATGATGACAAACAAATAAGGAGTTAAGCAATATAAGATGTTAAAATTAGTTATTGCTCCTCCTGCATCAGAGCTCATTAGTCAATATTGCTCCCTTTGCATCAAACCTCGTTAGTCAATATATACACATTTCCCCCTTTGTCATTAACAAAAAGAGAATATGCATATAGTATATATTAAGCACATTGTTACTGTAGGAGACTACTATTAATATCCATCTTAACTTTTGGAGTACCTACAAGATATAAACAATTTGTTTAGTACCCATTTTCAATAGGGTCCGAAAGAATTAGCCTTTAGGAACTTAAATCCATTTGGAATTTAGTTTTCATTTGTTAACATAAATATAATCTTTTAAATAATAAACATCAATCATATAAGATGCAATATAGACATTCTTATCATGAGCATTCAAATCTTTTGGAATCCAAAAAAAATTTATATTTAGCCTTATCAAAATAAGTATTTTCAAAAGATTTGAAATTCTTTTCATATTTTTGAACAAAATTTTTCTTTATATAAGAATCAACTTTTTTATTGGTAAAACAAATATCAAATCTATTATTTGAAGCTCGTTGATCAGATAAAATATTGTTCATATTATCTTTTTCGTTATTAAATTTTGAAATATGTTTCAAAATTTCTTTATATTTACCTTTGAAGATGAAATATCTTTTTCCAAGATATTTGAGAATTCAAATAAGATGTTTCTGATTTAAAGAAGAATTTTCTTCAATCAAAATATTTTCCTTTTTCAAACTTGTTTTTCATTTTCTCCTTTTTGAATTCAAGAAACAATTCATTAAAGGCATCCAATAATTCATCATAATTTAAAAATTCTTGTACCTCATCTTCTTGGGCCTTGAAGCACATATTCGCTGTTTCGATTGCTTTTTCTTCTTCCGAGGATGATGAATCACTATCATCTCAAGTAGCCTGAAACGCTTTCTTTTTTTTTTTGAAATTGTTAAATTTGTTGAAATTATCTTTGGGCTTAAGTACGGGACAATCTTTCTTTATGTGTCCTGATTTATTACACTTAAAACACAAAGGAGTATCATTAGTATCTTTATTCTTCTTAAACTTACTTTTTCTCAAGAATTTTCTAAATTTCCCTGAGATTATGGCCATATTTTCTTCATTATCTGAATCTTTCGTATTCGATGATGCTTTGAAGGCAAGTTCATTCTTCTTTTGTTGTTGCTGTCTATTTTTCTTCCGATTGGACTTCATAGGCCATCAAGTTTCCAATGAGATTCTCTAGTATAGTGTTGATAAATTGTTGGCTCCTTTTATGGCAGTAGTCTTAGTTTTCTAAACTGATGTGAGTGTTTAAAGAACCTTTCTTACTTTCTCCACTTGAGTGCACTATTTTTCAAGAGCTACAAGAGAGTTCGTGATGTCGGTGAATAGAGTAATCATTTCAGCGATTGTTTCGTTCTTCTCCATCTTGAATAGTTTGAACATGTGCACAAGAATAAAAATTTTAGATTCTTTAACCTTGTTTGTGACTTCGTGTGTTACCTGTAGTATTTGCCAAATTTGGTGCGTTGATGTGGCTGTTGGCATACGGTTAAATTCCTCCTTGTTTAGTGCACAAAACAGAGCGTTCATTGCTTTTGCATCAAGGTTGACAGATTTCTTTTGTTCGACCGTCCATGCGTCGTAGTTGGTACTTGATTTTCCATATGCCGCCTCGTCGTTGTTCCATAGTTTATAGTTGATGATTGCAAGTATATCTTCATTATGCACTTTTAATAGTTGTAGTTGGAACCGTCGAATAATCGTGGTTGTTGTGTGGAATACCCTTCTTTGAACTGTGATGATAGAAAGTCCATTGTCATTTCTTCAATAAGACTCTGATGCCAAATGTAGGATCCTAAAATAGGCAACTCAAACACTAAAGGGGATGAATAATGTTTTAAAATAATCTTAATAAGAAAGATTAGTAACTTAAAATGAAATTAACATCACGAAAATAAAATCAAAAAAGAAATCAAAAGCACAATGATTTTATCCTGGTTCAGTCCTCCTAACCTACATCCAGTCCCCAAGCCAACCCACTTTAGATTTTTCTTATCCTGATTTTGAAGCCTACAAAATCATACACATGTACATCACTTGACAACACTCTTGCCATATTTGTACACCTCTTCTTTACACCGAAAAGACCTTCCTTGACAACAAGTACAATAAATTATATATGCCTTGATTTGTATGTGGAAGTGTATTTATAGGAGAGTTATAAAATTCCTCCCAGAGTTTCTTCACAGAATTGGAGTTGGGTGAAGAAAGAAGCAAAATGAGAAAGTTATAGGTTTCTTGGAACAGAATTTCCAAAAATTTTGTTTAAGAAAGAATTGTTGTAATGTTATGTGTAAATGAGAGAAATTTTGATCTTTATTTATAGCTCAAGAATTCTGACATTGGGTAGTTAATCCATTCAAATTTTGAATGAAAAGGTGCTAAAAACGGTCAGAAATTCAAAAGATCACACAACTGTTCAACAGACAGAATCTGTCAATTAGTAGACTTATAACTTGAGTTAGTCGACTTATGATATGGAAAATACATTGATAAGTTGACTTATAAAAAGTATAAGTCGACTAGACTGAGAAAAGTATGAATTGTAACTTTCTGTTAAGAATTATAAGTCGACTTATAAAAAGTATAAGTCAACTAGTCTGATGTATTTATCAATGTATCAGACTATAAGTCGACTTATCAGAGTGTGTATGTGTGTGTATGTGTGTGTGTGTGTGATTTTAACAATATTCTAAAAATATAGAAAAAATACAAAAAAATATGTAATATGTCTTCAACCCCTTGTACTCCTTAATCTTCAAATTTAAGTCATGTCTCCAATAAAATTGGTCCATTTGTTCTACAAGACATATGTGAGTGTAAAAACTATATATACACAACACATACACAAGTTTGTTATCATCAAATAATATTAATCAAAATATAATCATCTAAGGATAAGATCCAACATCTCCCTCTTCTTTCTCCCCAGCAGCGCCTAGCACCTCCCTTCTTCCCCACACTCAACCACAACCTGCTCCTCCTTCTCGCCCCCGTGCCTGCAACCCACCGCCCTCACCAACCACCATCTCCCCTTGAACCCACATGCGCTGCCTCTCTCACCCTCTCTTGTTCTCTGTGGCAGCGCGTCACCATCGACATCCCGACACGCCCGCCATCTTCATCTTCCGCCACCTCTAAACCCAAACTCGACCACCTGCAGCGCAACCACCCTTTTCTTCTTCTTCTTTCCCTCTTTCCTTCTTTCTTTTCTTATTGGATCCCCACAACACAAAAAATTGATCATGTTTCACCCTTTAACTCGATTTCAAACCCAATCACTTAAGTAGTGGGCTTAAGTTATTGAATTTGACCCGCAAGCAACTCGACCCGTTTATGTTCAGATCCGACCTGCAACAATGGACCCGACCCGGTTCTAGTGCATACCCGATCCAGTTCTAGACCCGTTAGCCTGCACATTGAGTTTTGGGCCGTTTCTCGGCCGTTTGGATCCAGAATCAAGTTATTTTCGAGGCGTTGGAACTGTGAAGGTCAGAGCTATGCATCCGTGACAACTTTTATCAGTGTTTTCCTACTTTTAAATAAATTATATTTCATGATAAAATGAATTCATTGTTGATAGCTATTCACTGTATGTTTCATTATTAAATTGCTTAATTAAATTTCCTAATGTCTAGAAAATTGTAATTTCCATGATTTAATTTATTATACAAATAATTTACCTTATATTGTTGATGCATATAATTATTATAAATATTTGAAGTAAATAATTATTAACTTTTGGAAAATATATTGTTTGAATTAGTAACTTTCTAGAAATATGAAATTACCTAATGATTAATGAATTACGATCCTTAGACTCTTGCCCGATAATCTCTCTTTACGGAGCATATCTTGATATGGTTTTTGTGGGGTATTTAAAGTCATTTTATAGTTCCGGATGATGCTTACTGTCAATTTTAGTTATTGATGGTGATTGTAGTTCTTTTGGGGATCTTGATAGTTTTACCTGAATCAATTTTTAGTTCCCGATGATTTCGGTGGCAGGCTTAGAATCTGTGTCTCATATCTGAAACTATCTTGCTCCCTTACTTATTATTAAGTGATTAATGCACTAATGTAGGATATCTCTAGTGATGAATTTGGAGCAATGATCTGATCAGTTATAGGCTCCCGAACTTGAAAGTCTATTTTTGCATGGAGAGAATAGAGAGAACTTAGAATGCTGAACTACTTTTAATGCGCCAACCTTGAGGAATAATACTTTGATGTCTTTGATAAGTGTTTTAACTCTCTTTAAAAATATGTATGTTTTATTGAAATAAGTTAATCTACCTTGTAATTTGTTTATTTAATATTTAATTGTTTGAATTGTTCATTTATTTTTATGACATGTAAACGAATTATGAAAATTCCGAGTGTCTTTCACTTTCTAAAATAAAATTAGGAGTTATTGTGAGTGTTTTAACCTTTTTTCCAACAAATTATAGTTTATTTTTAGTTATTGTTCATGTTTAATTATTGTTTATGCACATTTAATTATTGTTCATGTTCATATATTGATTAACTGAACTTGTGGTTGGTTTTCTCTGATTCTCTTGAAAATGAGTTGTTATTTTGATGTTTACATCTGTATATGAATTTATATAGAGTTGGAGTTTGACATGGGATTGATATTCTTTACATGGGATCTTGATTGGTTTCTAGATGAAAGCTGACAATATTTGGATCTTGATTTTACAAGTAAATATCTTACCTTTAATTTCGATATATACTGTGAGGCTGATTTTGAATTATTAGTAGCGAGAGTTTCTGGATTTACCCACTTTTGTTTTGTCAGAGTATTGGTAATTCCTTATTGATGTCAAGTATTAGATATGGGGACACAGTCTAAATTCTATGTTGTACGAGACTGTGCCACTCTTGACTTAAAGTAAGAACTTTATAGGGAGACTCATTATTGATCTTCTATGATTAATATATCTTGGATGCGATGTACCTTACATTGTTACTTCCTCCAAATTCCCTGATAGTTACCTTTACTTATTTTATTTATCATAAGTATATTACATGCCATGTTATTAGTATAATTCATATTACGAAAATCACTGGGAAATATTATCAAACGGTAACACCATCGTCTTGTTAATATTGTTATATTGATATCATATTTACACTGTTGACATTGTTACCGTTATTGTCATCGTAATTATCCCGATAATTTAAGTAATGGACATTAATTAATCTTAGTAACCTAAATAACAATGATATTAAACAACTTACACCAGGATGGAGTAATTGAAAGGTGAGGCAATGTCTGTATTTTGGGTAGAGCTACGATATAGGTTGCGCAGCCGAAAGATGATTTTACTGTAGGGTTTCGGGTGATGACTGACATCCGGTATTGTTTACATTGTTCATGTATTGAGTACCTGAGGTACGGCCTGGTTTAGCGCCAGGAAATTGGGTCATAATTCCAGGTATGTACGAGACCCACTTAAAACACAGACAACATCTCCACCAGTCAGTTTCATATACCATAGCATCCCAATTGACATGTGTAGTAGGTGTAGTATGAAATGCGCTTACTGCATGTGACAATTTGTGTTTGCTAACATAATTAATAAAAACAGACTTTTCATATGTGTTCATTTGATGTATATACATACATTGATAAACACCTGATATGTGACTCTATAACGGATTGATTTCATCACTGTTTATTTATGTATCATATGTTATTGTATTAGTAATATACTTGTAATATAATTAAAATGTATTATTTATTATTATTATATTATATTACACTGCTTTCCTCATTTTATACACTCCTTGGGAGTTTTTTGACTCCCTTGGATTGCATATCCAGGTCTAGAGATATTTCAGTCTGTTGATAAGGTATTTGGGAAGGATCACACATATTACTGAGAAGCTTGCGGACAACGGTAGGAGTCCGGAGTTTCTCTCTTCTTGATCACCCAATTTTATTATTATTCATGCCTTCTCTTTATTCGTATTGAATTTTGCTTGACTCTCTATAGATTGGACTCGATATTGTTCTATTTGATTCTTCATGAAATAATGTAATCATTGTGTAGAATTTATATGTCATATTGCAGTACTATAGTTGATTATATAGTTTGTTTAGGTTATATTGATGCTTAGTGTGTATATTGCGGAAATTCTCCTCGCGTATATGTGTTCCGACTCTTATCATTTGCCGTTTTTGCATATTTGGGAAGTGGACCATGACACGGTTAGATCATGATTTAGACATGATGGGTTTTAGGGTATGATTTGATTGCTAGAGTGTAAAAGAAGGGGGATTAGTTGATTGGTAGTGAAAAATGCATAATTGTCATCATATTTACCATCACATTTTCATATTTATTCATATAATTCTGCACATTTACTATATTTTGTTATTTAATGTGTGCAGGCCTTGAGTATTGAATTAATAAAGAATTAAAGCTTAATGAAGCCCAAAAGCCCATATCCAAGCCCAAGTCCAAGCCCAGGTGCAAAAGTGCAATTACAAGAAGTCAAAAGTACAAATACAATTGTAAAAATTGCAAATACTATAAAGAGGGAAAGGATAGAATTCTATTCTACCCTAAATGCTTGGTGGATGAGGATAAATAAGAGTGCAAGGATGAGATTCGTTTTTGAAGGGATTTGGATTTAGGGTAACTTGATTTCTAAGTTATCTCGAAAATCTAAAATGAGAGTCAGGATCCAGCTTCCAGAAGCATATGCCCAGATGGACGAACCAGAAGAAGTCACGTGCCAAAACGCGTGGCCATCTGACACTGTATGGCCGCAGAAACGCGGCCAGAGCCGCGTTTCTGCGGCAAAGAAGATGAGATTGCGTACCAAATTTGGTGGCTGGGCTCTATCAGGACTCTATCACCTTCTGCATCTATAAATACCCCTGCAGGCGCAGCAGAGAGGGCATCCAGAGACGAGGAGATTAGGGTTTTTCTTTAGCTATTTCTTTAAATTTCTGCAAGTTGTAATTTTTTCTTTAAAGCACATTGTGGTGAAGAAGGAGCTTGTATTTGGAGGATATTATCAAATAAAGGTTACCTCTTTACCAATTCTTTTATTGTCTTTTAATTTAGTTTTCTCTGCGATCTCTCTCTGTTTTGGTTTTACTTTCTTTTGCAATCTTTCTTATTCAACTAAATAAAATAAAAATATATATAAATTGAAAAGATAAAAAAAATAATGATGAATTAACTCCTTTTTGTGGTTTGCTGAATTCTTAAGCAACCCTAGAGCAATTAAGAATTGAACGATTGATAACACTTTTTAGAAATCCTAGGTTTAAGGTAGATTGCTTGAAGATTAATTGATGACTAGCTTTCTGATTTATGTTACACTTTTAAAATATTCTTCACACTTCATGCTTAAGGACTTTGACAGCGTAACTTCAAGGTAAAGCTTCTCTTACGCTGTACTTAGATGTTAAGATGAAAAATTGTTGGATGTTTAGAAATGCAAACTAGTATGATTGAATGATCTTTTTCTCTTGCTTGCATCTTCTCTGATAAACCTAGGATCACTTTCATACATTTCAAGATGATGTTCAATGTCCTTAATTTGCAATAAGGGTTGTGGTAGAAGATCAGTAAAATCACATCTTTATAATCATATATATCTCAAACCTAATCTCTCATTTGTCTTATTTGAAGCATACAGAGAAATCGTCCGAAAAGCTTGCAACGCATCCTTCCCTGTGGATCGACCCGCTTTGGCCCTTGCTACAGCGGATAGCATTGAGACTAAGAATTCTACAACTCAATCTTTTTATTTACAAATCTTAAATCTCAATCAAAATTTTGGCGCCGTTGCCGGGGAAGGAACGGCACGATTTTCTCAAACTAATTATTTTTTATTCTTTCTGTTTGCAGATTCAGAGAACAGGAAAATAAAGCAGCAGCGAGGACACATAGCAACTCTGTGCCTCTGCCCTCGAAGGCAGAGCATCAGAGCCTACTTCAGAGCCGCGGGTCCGCGGCAAAAGCCGTGTTTCCGCGGCCTGAGTAGTTCACTACTCATAAAGTTTTCTGCAGGTTGCTCAGAATTGCAAATACTGCTTACTGCTGTGATAAATTTTCTCTGTGATCATTCTGCAACTGCTAATTAATAACATTAACCCATTTGTTGATAATAAAAAAAATATTAGACTCTTGCATTTAGGGCACGTGTCTATTTTAATTTTTTAATTCTGTTGAAGAGTGCTGGCGATAAGGTACGTCTGCATTGCATATAGATTAGGAAACACTCTTGGCTGTTTACTGCTTTTTGAGCGCTTACTTTTCTACTGCTTTACACGTACACAAAAATATCTTAAGGGCATAAACCATAAACAAGATAAGGTGGGGATTTCATCACCCTTCCTTGGCCCACAAATCATATCCGTCACACTCACAACCCTAATCTTAAGTAAAATTTGACTAGACGTTGGCCCTAGGTTAACTCGGACTCAATAGGAGATTGACCTAAGGAGGAAAATTGTTCGAAATTAACTCTTGTCAAATCGGTGTCTAGGCAGGGGATTGAGGTCCGAAAGCCTGAAGAACGGTGGTTATTTAATTAAGGAACGTCTCTGACGGAAAACCTCCTACCGGTCTTGCCACCTACCTGGCCGATTAGCTTGTGGTTAACGTCGACAATAGACCTCCTAAGACAGTCTAAAGTTAGGAGTCGTCTAGGTCAAGGATAACCCTAGAATAGGATTTTTTTTGTTTGTTTTTTTTTGGTTGATTGGGTGAACTTGTTTGCTAATTGTGCATGTCCGCTTGGTCGAGAGACCCACTTACATCCAGGCTAACTAGAACTAGTTCACCCCCCGAGCAAAAGCCCGACTCTCACATGGCACAACCGCCGTCACTCCAAGATAGGATCTATCCTATCAGGACCTCTCTTCCTTCTTGCATCAAGCTTACCGATGAAGGTGTTGACTCATTTGAGCTTAAGCCACAATACATCAACACCCTTCCCAATTCCATAGACTTGAATCCGAGGATGCATACTTCTTCATAAGGGAATTTGAGGAAGTATGTCTCATGATGAATATTCCTAAGTTGGGAAAAGATGACATCAAACTTAGGTTTGTTCCCTTGCTTTGAAGGATTTAGCAAAGAAATGGCTCTACAGTCTAGAGGTAGGTTCTATATCTTCTTGGGATAATTTCGTTAAGGCCTTCTTAAAGAAATTTTATCCCGTTCACAAGACTGCACTGATTAGGAAGAACATCTTACAGTTTAAGCAAACAGCCAATGAGCCTTTTTGGAAATATTTCGAACTTTTTAAGGACCTCCTTGCCCAATGCCCTCACCATGGAATAGAGAATAGCGACTTTGCCAAGTTCTATATGATGGATTAGAATATCAAACTAAAACGTTGTTAGAATCCATGTGCCAAGGTGGATTTATGAAAAAGAACAAAAATGAAGGATGGCTATTGTATGAGGAATTAGCTGAAAATACCATCCAATGGGAACCTACTCCGGAAAAATTTAGGACTAATGACCCTACTTCTTCTAAAGGAGGTATCCATTCCATTGAGGCCAACATAGCAACCGATGCTAAGTTAGCTGCTGTATGCGAAGACTAGAGGCTCTTGAAACTAAAGAGCCAGTCTCTGTGAACCAAGTCAGCCCAACATCTTCGGCGGGCTGTACTTATTGTCAAGATATGAACCATGTGTTCGAGGAATGTCCTGTCTTCATCGCGCATCAAAGCTTGCCCGAACATATGAGTGCGGCCTTCACAAGGCCCGCCAACAATCCGTATTCGCCCACCTACAATCCCGGTTGGAGAAACCATCCCAATTTTTCATGGGGCCCAAGCAACAATGATCAAATTAGGCCCAAATTCTCCAACAATTTTCAAAATCCGCCCTATCAACAAATTTTCCTAGTCAAAATCCTCCACAATCTTTCCAAAATTCGCAAATGGAAACAAGACTCTCAAATTTGGAAAGAAAGATGGACACTCTAGTTAAAAGCCACGACACGCTGGCTCAAGTCTTAACTAGGATAGAGATCCAATTGAACCAGCAAGAGAGACAGAGGGGTACCCTACCGAGTCAACCATTACCAAATCCTAGGAATCCTAGGCCAGCCAATGAGGCTCAAGACCCAAACCAGTGTCACATGGTTCATACACTCAGATCGGGGAAACAAGTTGATAATCAAGTATCCATGCCACAAAATCCATCTCAGTCATCCATTCCATCTAGCTCCACTCATTCTCCACCCAGCTCCAATGAAACTGAAGTTGAAAAGTCAGCAGGACAGGTGCACCAGCCTATAGCTCCATTTCCAAATAGGCTTAGAAGCAACAACAATGCATATATGGAGAAATTATTAGAGGTGTTCAATCAAGTTAGGCTCAACATCCCACTTCTTGATGCAATCCAACAGGTCCCTAGTTATGCCAAATTCCTTAAGGACATGTGCACCAAAAAAGAAAGACTAATGTGCCTAAGAAGGTTTTTCTAGCCACTAACATTAGTGAGCTATTGTCCAACCAGATCCCTGTTAAGTATAAGGACCCTGGTTGCCCCACCATCTCTTGCACCATAGGTCGAGCCGAAATCAATCGAGCACTCCTCGATTTAGGAGCTAGCATCAATTTGCTCCCTTTCTCCGTATATCAACAACTTGGATTAGGTGAACTCAACCCAACCCAAGTTACTATTCAGTTGGCTGACCGCTCAATCAAAGTTCCTAAAGGAGAGATCAATGACGTCCTCATAAGGGTGGGAGAATTCATTACCCAGTCGATTTCATTATTTTAGAGACACAACCTGTGTCTAATCCTAGGTCCCAAACTCCCGTCATCTTAGGAAGACCGTTCCTAGCAACCGCAAATGCAATTATAAATTGTAGAAACGGATCATGAGATTGACTTTTGGGGATATGACCAAGGAAGTCAATGTTTTCAACCTAGGTAAGCATCCATACGATGTGACCGACCAACCCTTTGAGGTTAACTTCATCGAAAACATGACGAGTGAGCACAATGAGGAGATCACACTAGAGTCAGAGGAAGAGGAAGACTTAGAATCAAGTGATCTCAGCCTTGATGAGATCGAATGGGAATCAAATTAGAGTTCTATAGAGATGGAGATTCTAGCTTAACACCTCCACCCATCGAGCCACCTCCTTCTTTGGAGTTAAAAGCCTTGCCTAAACATCTTAAGTACGCCTACCTAGGTGAACAAGAGACGTTACCGGTCATAGTTGCATCTAATTTGACTAATAGGCAAGAGGAAGACCTACTGGCAACCCTTAGGAGACATAGGGAAGCCATTGGTCGGACTATGGCAGATATCAAGGGACTGAGCCCTACGATAGTCCAGCATCATATCCATCTAGAGGAAGGGGTTAGACCGAAGAGGGATCCACAGCGTAGGCTAAACCCACTTATGCAGGAGGCTGTACAAGCCGAAATAGTGAAACTGTTAGATAATGGGATCATTTATCCCATTTCCGATAGCGAATGGGTTAGCCCAATGCATGTGGTCCCTAAGAAGTCCAGCTTTACTGTGGTAGAAAACGACAAGCATGAGTTAGTGCAAACACGATTGCCTACCAAGGTTAGAGTATGCATAGACTACCGCAAGTTGAACGCCGCCACTAGGAAAGATCATTTTCCCCTCCCATTTATCGACCAAATGCTGAAAAGATTAGCCGGTCATGAGTATTACTGTTTCTTGGACGGTTATTCAGGTATAACCAAATCCCTATAGCCCCGGAGTACCAAGAAAAGACAACGTTCACGTGCCCATTTGGGACATTTGCCTACCGTCGAATGCCTTTCGGCCTATGTAACGCCCCAGCCACATTCTAACATTGTATGTTAAGCCTGTTTTCTGATATGGTCGAGCGTTTCTTAGAGATTTTCATGGACGACTTCTCCGTCTATGGGAATTCATTTGACCAGTGTCTCCATCACTTGGAGCTAGTGTTGAATAGGTGCACCGAAAGAACTTGACCCTCAATTGGGAAAAGTGTCACTTCATGGTGCAGCATGGGATTGTCCTAGGTCATGAGATATCTAGGGAAGGGATTAAGGTAGACAAGGCCAAGGTGGAGATCATAGCCAACTTCTACTTCCACGATGCGTGAAGGACATTCGGTCTTTCTTAGGACACGCTGGGTTTTATCGTAGGTTCATTAAGGATTTTAACAAATTGCTAGACCCCTACTAACCTTCTAGCTAAAGACGTGCCCTTCATCTTTGATGATAGGTGCCATAGTGCGTGAGAAAAATTGAAAGTGGAACTTATCTCTGCTCCTATCATCTCACCTCCGGACTGGTCTAAACCTTTTGAGATCATGTGCGATGCATCAGATTTTGCGATAGGTGCTGTCTTAGGACAGCGAAAGGATAACAAGCAGCACGTGATCTATTATTCGAGTAGGACGCTCAATGACGCCCAAATGAACTATACTACAACCGAGAAGGAATTCTTGGCAGTAGTGTTCGCATTGGAGAAATTCCGCCCATACCTACTGGGACTAAGACCACGATTTTCACTGACCATTCTGCACTTCGATACTGTTGACACTTAAAAAAGACAAGATTTTTATTGGTCCGAACAATGTCTAAACTTGTTGACATTTACAAAAGACAAGTGACAGACGAGCTGAAGACCAGTTTTCACCCATCTCCGAGGGACAGGGAAGCAACTTGGACTCCACTGATCCAGCAAGCAGACAGTGAACCCGGATTGTTTCTAAACAGACCTCAGTAGGTCTAAAGATGCTAACATTTAGCATCGCATGAGCCCAAAGGGATAGCCTCGCTTGAGAGGCTAATATCACCCGACTTCGCCTTGAAGCCATTTCAAAGCCTCGCGAGGAAGCTAACTCGCAAACTTCGCCACAGAGGACTTCTAGCTCCGCCAAAGGGTTTCTTTCGGACTTCGCCAGAAGCCGTCTCTAGCTCCGCTACGAGCTCAATGCGGGCAGCGCCACTATTGATCTGCTATGGTCAACCTTTGACCAATCAAATCTCCGGATGAGATCGGATCCAATCAGATCAAATCTAATTAAGATCAAATCAGAGATCAAATTTGGCAGTTGATTGCCATAATCTCTTGACTCTTCTAAAACGAGTGAGAAGATCAGGGGAAATCCTCCAACGATATGGAAAGGATCAAAACAGATCAAGAAGATCAACCGACCTGCCAATTCTAGCTTCGCAGAAGCTGATCCTAACCTCGCAGCAAGGCTACTTTCCAGATTTTAAACAGATTCGATTCAATCTGTTTCCATATTTTCAAGGGACGATTATACCCTTGCTCTCCCTATAAATAGCCCGCTAGGGGTACAAGGAGACACACACATGCATACGGGAGGACTCCACAAGAAGAGGCTTCTTCATAACGCACCGTGCGCTCTCAAATTCAGAGACCTTTTAGAGAATTGCTTTCTCTATCCAGGGTGTTGATACCCTAACATCGTCCTTCTTCTCAAGGAATCTCCGAAACCAGGCGAGAAGGAATTCCTTATTGAAGGCGGTTTTGAGAAGCAGCAAGAGGGTTCTACCACCTTCTGTTCTCTGATTCCCCGAACCAGGCGAGAAGGGAATCTCATCGCTCGCATCATCAAAGGGACAAAGTGGTCGCGCGCTGACCAGACTCCTATCGGCACACTTCTCCAGAATCTCTGAGGGGATCTACTTGTAATCTTTTTTAAGAATACAAGTAATTTAGCTCCTCAAACCCTTTTTTTTGTAAGTTTTCCCCCTTTGCAAACATAATGGAAAACAAGATGGCGACTCCGCTGGGGATCAAATTCTCCACTGCCGAGAATCAAGTGTCGCAATGCAACGAACAGACCTTCGGGTCTAACTCTGAATTTAGAAAAGCCGGTGCAGCCAGAGCTTCTCTGGCTAAATCTTCAAGGAAAGTCTCTGCGGAGACTGAAAAGGTTCTCTGCGAACCTACTGCGGTTATTTGGCGCAATAAGGAAGCACGTCCGCAGTCTGATTCCTTTACTTGTGAGAACTTGGTGGTTCAGTTCGATCAAGGAAGATTTGAAGAAGTCCTCTCTGGGGGTGGCCCAATGCTTCGAGCACGGAAGCATAGGAGGTTTCCACGACCCAGGTTTCAAATCAGAAACCGGAAGCAGAATTCTGCCAACACCCCTCAGCCTCGTGTGTGGTTAATCAAGTTCCTTGCGAACCTAAGTCTCCTCTGTCAAGGCGGATATGGAAGCCTAAACAGAAGTCTTCAACCGAAGCTTCAGGCGTAGCTACGCCTAAACCGCGCCTTTCCCGCAAAGAAAAAGGCAAGGTGCCTGTCTGCCCCAATCATAAAGTTACAACGACAATCATACCGTTGTCCAATTCAAGAGCAGCGATACCTCGCGCCGGCCTTGTTCTCACGAGCGAAGCTACTGTACCACAGCGTACGCGCAGGGTCCATGACCGCGAAGCCGAAGCCAAAGTACCATCTAAGGCTAATTACCTTCGCAGCAGCATAGCGGGTAAAGCACCACAGCGTGCTCCGCTTTCCAGTGCGTCAAGCACTAAGTTCGCGTCTGATGGTGAAGCTAGAACCAAGGCACTATTCAGTGCTAATCCCATCTGCAGGGATAAAAGAAGCAGGACATCGCCCTATGTGCGATCCAGAAGAGCCTTTGCGCTCGATTGCAGGGACCCAACCGGGTCTGATTTGAGGAAATTGTTGGCTAATAGACAAACCTCTTCCCCCTGTTGGCGACAAGAGGGATGTCAGTTGGTGACACTCCACTCGGTCCATTGCCGGCTGGGACCAGTCCCCGCCACGCCTCCAAGACGACGATCAGTTTTGATCGACTGACGATACAAGCCCCGGCGAAACATCGCAAAAGGAGCATCTCGCGAGATCTACCCTCTGCATCTGTCAACATGACGGAAGAGGACGAGAGTCCCCAGATCCAGATTACAGCCCAGGCTTAGGCGAAGTCTTGGTGCATGAGGAAGGTGTTTTCTGAAACACCAGATCTAGGGTGGCGATACCCTACAATTATGAACAGCCTTCTTCCTCGACGGCCCTAGCCTCGTCACAGCCCAGGAGGTCACTCCAATCATCAGATGAAGAAGATGAGGACAGTGGGTACGCCTCTTCGGCGACAGTTAGCTCGGTACGAACAGACAGAGTATCAGTCAACATGGCTGATAGCGCTAACGACGACCTCGTCGGCGCCTGGAAGCTCAGGAGCAAACTTTCAAGACTCAGCAAGAGGCTCTGGACAATATTCAACAGATGCTCACACAACTCCTCAGTGACCGGAACAACAATGATGCCGGGAGCAATCACGATAAGGAGGAACACTTCAGCAATGAGCAACCAAAGACGGAGAAATCCAAAGAGGGTTCTTCCTTAGACGCCGAAGTCCTTAAGGGCCTCCAGGCTCAAATCGCATCCCTAGCTCAGAGGGATGAATTAAAGAAAGTAGGGGCAGTCCGTCCTTATCCGCTGGAGTGGGATTCGGTGCCATATCCACCGAAGTTCAAACCGCCAACGCTGCATACCTATGATGGAAAGAGCTCGCCAAATCAGCACATCTACTATTTTCGGTCTCAGACTGGTAATGTTATAAGCAATGACGCCATCATGGCTAGGCTTTTCATTGGCACTTTAAAGGGGTGGCATTTGACTGGTTCCGAAGTCTTCCCCCGGGCTCTATCAACTCCTGGATCGATCTGGAAACTCGGTTCCTCTCTCGTTTCTATGAGGACGATACCGAAGTAACCATGAACAAGCTCCTCTCCACTGTCCAGAGGAAGGGCGAATCTGTCCGTGACTACATTGAACGCTTCAGAAACTTATCCTTGATGTGCCCAGCAGGGATGCCATTACCTATGCTCTTACAGACATGCAGACACAACTTCCAAGACCAAGTGGAAGTTCGCATGGGGGCTGTTAAAGCCCACACTTGGAAAGAATTGGTCGAACAAGCTGAGATAGCCGAGAAGTCGGCTAAAAAGTTCAAACCATCCGCCCTAGAGGCAAATGGGGGACGAACAACAAAGGGCGTAGCGACCTACCGCAATCTTCTCAAGCTAAAGGCAAAGAGACTATGTCTGTGGAGTTATCCGAAGATGTACAGTCAAAGGCCAAGAAAAGTGGCTTCAACAATCAGGAACCCAAGTTCCCTCCGAAGCAGTACTCCTTCAAAGACGATCAGGTGGTCACCATATTCCATCTGCTCCACAAAGGGAACAAAATGAAGCTGCCAGATGCGCGGCGTCCCAATGAGATAGGGCGCACAAACGACCCTAAATACTGCCTCTACCACAGGATGATCCACCATCCTACTGACAAGTGCTATGTCCTCAAGGACAGAATACAAGCCCTGATCGACGCTGGAGTCCTGACACTGAAGACGGAGCAAAAGAAAGTCACTGCCAATATGGTGACTCTTGAGTTCAGCAAAGCTCCGAAGGTCACAGTTCCTGACGGGACATATTCCGTCCCTGCGCCACGGTTGGAAGTCAAGCATCCTCTAGCTACAGCTCAAGATAATAAGGGTCTTATTCCCTTAACATTGGAGACAGGAGAAGTCATGTGGATACATCCAGACCTCGTCCAAGACGTACAGCGGGATTCGAAAGAGCCCAACTTAAAGGGCAAGTCTTGCAATGTCATCTCCATTCTGCCAGACGACGGCAATCTGACATCGACTTCCCTCAGTGATTCCGAAGGAGAAAAGCATGCCTGCGCAGCGCAAGCCGATGCGCCTCAACAGACGGGCACCCGATCTGGAAAATCATACCTGAGGCAGTATGAAAAGTCTACTGACGAGATACAACAGCAAACGACGTCAGTGCAAGTACCAGCATCCACTCCAATCCCAACCAAGGAAAAAGAGAGGCCTAAGGAGGTACGATTCGACCACGTGTTGAAGAAACCACCAGGCCAAGGGTTTGATACGCCCTTTCGGTTTGACATATTGGCTCAGCTGGCCAATATCCCAGCTCGCATCACTATACACGAGCTCCTTCGCCTCTCAAAAGAGACAAGAGAAGCACTCAGGGATGCGCTAGCCAATTCAGAATCCTTTCTGACATGCATGCCTGAGATCCCTAACAACGACGTTCAGTCTCCTTGCCCGGAATGTCATCATGCACAATCAAAGGTGCCCGCTATTACCTTCACAGCGGAAGATATGCTTCTCAAAGACACAAGCACGATCGCCTCTGTACTACACCGGATATATCGGTTCAACATGCATTGAAAGAATACAAGTCGATCCAGGGTCTGCACTCAGCATCATCCCCAAAAGGCTTCTCTACTTCCTCGGCATACCATTGTATAGGTTGTCCGCAACCACTACTACAATATACGGTTTCAACGCTGGGAGCAGTCATCCACTGGGGAAAATTCGACTCCGTTGCAGAATCGGGAGTCTGAAGTCAAAGTGACATGCTATGTCATTGATGCTGACACATCATATAACCTGCTGCTGGGACGGCCATGGATCCATGCCAATTGGATCGTCCCTTCCATCCTCCATCAATGCTTCAAATATGTTGAAGATAATGCGACAGTACGAACTGTCTTTGCTGAGAGGCAACCATTCAAAGGGGTGGAAAACTACTTCACTGACGCTCTCCTATATCAAGAGGCCGGTGGAGCACTCAAAGAATCGTTGCCGGACGATGATGAAAGTGGCAACGAGGCGGATTCAGAATCCGAAACAGGCATGCTAGCCATTCTGATTGGTGAACCAATTATAGCATGTCTCAATAATCCCCTATGTAATACTCCTTCAGAGGATGAAGGTGAATGGGTAATTAATGATAATATTTCTTTTGATTATCCTGCGAGTATTGGGTCGATTAAATCCATTACGGATGGCTCTCTGCATGTGCCCGTACATGAGCCAAGTGTGGCCAGCACATCTGTGGAAGCTATAGAGGGGGCCACACTGGTGATCCCTCCATCCAAAGAAGGTCAGTTACCGATAATCTTCGGTAGAACCCAACCACGGAGACCCACAGCTGCAGATTCAAGTTCAGATTCAGACACTCCACAGTTCTTCCATTATGCGCGGCTAGCGCGCCACATTATGAAGAAAATGGGATACGACTTGAAGCATGGAGCAGGCCTGAATTTCGGAAAAGGAAGGCGCGGTCTGATGCGAACCTTATGCCTAAAGGGAAGCCTGCAAATTACTATGATAGTACATGCAGGGGGTTGGGTTACGTCACGCCCACATCGTCAGCACGGTTCAAGTCAAAGACGATGAACCAATTCCATCACATTCAGCCTCATCCTCCGAGTGGAATTCAGATGTCAGTATAGGAGGGATGTTCGAAAACCTCACTGCTAATATGACCTCAAGCAGTCAATTGGAGTCCGCAGAAGCCACTGACGAGGAACCATGGGCCCAGCAATTAGACCTTCAATGGGAAAAGAGATTCGAACTGTGCGAGCCACCTACTGAAGACAAGGTGATGCAGGTCAACTTGGGTAGTCAAGACCATCCCAAACCCATCTTTATAAGTGAAAGCTTATCACTTATAGAAAGGGAAGAATTGATAATACTCGTAAGAGAGTATATAGATGTCTTCGCATGGAGCTACGAAGATATGCCCGGACTTGATCCACAGGTCGCTATGCACCGTCTAAACATCAAGCCTGACGTCAAGCCAGTCAAGCAGCAACAACGTCAGTTTCGCCCGACATCATGGAAGCTATTGAAGCCGAAGTTCGCAAGCTCATTGCGTGTGGCTTCATCCGGGAGGAACAACATCCAGATTGGGTGGCTAATATAGTCCCCGTCCTCAAGAAGAACGGGAAAATACGGATCTGCATCGACTACCGTGATCTCAATACGGCCTGTCCCAAAGACGAATTCCCACTGCCCATCACCGACGTCATGATTGACAACACATGTGGGTTCGAAAGGATGTCTTTCATGGACGGCTTTTCAGGGTACAACCAGATTAAGATGTATCCCGACGACGAGAAGCATACTTCGTTCCGAACACCATTGGGGGTATACTGCTACACTGTAATGCCCTTCGGACTGAAGAACGCCGAGCAACCTACCAGCGGGCAATGAGCACGATCTTCCGCGATCATCTCCGAAAAACGGTGGAGTGCTATGTCGACGACATTGCCGTCAAAAGCCGCAACAAGAATGAACATCTTCGCGACCTGAGAACGATGTTCGACATAATGCGGGCTCATCAACTGAAAATGAACCCAACAAAATCCTTCTTGGGGGTGTCAAGCGGCAAATTCCTTGGGTTTATTGTCACATCGAAAGGGATTCATCTTGACCCAGACAAAGTCAGAGCCATCCAGAGCATGCATCCACCGAGGAATCTCAAAGAGCTTAGAGGCTTGCAAGGCAGGCTGGCTTATATCAGAAGATTCATTGCAAATCTCTCAGGCCGCTGTCAGCCGTTCACCCGACTCATGAAAAAGGGTGCTTCCTTCGTATGGGATCAAGCTTGCCAGGAAGCTTATGAAGACATCAAGAGGTACCTCACGAAACCTCCAGTCTTAGTGGCCCCTACATCAGGGAAGCCATTCTTGCTTTATGTAAAGGCTATGGATTACTCCCTCGGTGCCCTCCTCGCTCAAAAGGACGACAATGGCCACGAGCAGGCCATTTATTATCTGAGCAGAACTCTCATAGGAGCGGAATCTCGCTACAACCCTATCGAGAAAGAGTGTTTAGCTCTCGTCTTCGCTGTTCAGAAGACCCGACATTATTTGGTCGGCCAGACCATACATGTCATCTCCAGAGTAAACCCATTGCGTCTTCTTATGACAAAGCCAGGATCATTGAATTCAAGATTGGCTAAGTGGGCACTTTTATTGTCTCAATACGACATGACCTTCATCCCTCAGAAGGCGGTCAAAGGCCAAGCCCTTGCAGAATTCTTAGCTGCTCATCCAGTTCCGGAACATTCAAAACTTCACGAAGACATCCCTGATGAGGTCTTCGAGTCTAATGCAACCTCAGAGGAAGTATGGCAGATGTTCTTTGATGGAGCATCGCGAATGGGCCCTAAAGGCAAGATTATTGCCGGAGTGGGGGTTGTGTTTATCTCCCCGCAGAACCATGTTCTTCCCAGAGCATTTTCTCTGACAGAATCGTGCTCCAACAATGTAGCAGAATACAATGCTTTGCTCATTGGCCTTCAGCTCGCCCATGGAATGGGAGTACGCTACCTTGAAGCTTATGGCGATTCAAAACTGATCATCAATCAGGTTAAAGGTGAATACGAAGTCCGCCATGAGGACTTGGTGCCTTATTACCATACAGCCATCAAATTGGCTAACCTATTTGAAGGTTTCTACATCGGGCATGTGTCTCGATCTCAAAATACCAAGGCGGACGCCCTTGCTGCATTAGCAACAACTCTAGCCTTACCAGCCGACCCGAGTATCACCTCACAGTCGCAACTCGACATCTTGTATGCTCCAAGCACATGCTAAGAATTCGAGAAGTCTATAATGTCTCCACAGATCTTGAACAAGAGACTGGCGCTTTCCTCTCATTGACTATGCTTTGCATGGTCTGCTGCCAGATGATCCTAAGGAAGCGGCGTCCATCAGACGAAGGTCTCTCCGGTTCTATTACGATCTGACCTTGAAGACACTTTACCGTCGTTCATATGACGGTGTCCTCCACCGTTGCCTTTCTATTCAGAAGCACAGGAAGCGCTCCAAGAAGCGCACGATGGCACTTGCGGAGCTCATCAGCCAGGTCCAAAGTTTAAAGACAGGTTGCATAGGCTGGGATATTATTGACCAACTATGATAGCCGACGCCACCCAATATGCACGAAGGTGTAAAGCATGTCAGATTCATGCGGACTTCATACACCAGCCTCCGGAGCTGCTCCACCCGACTGTTCTTCATGGCCATTTGAAGCATGGGGAATCGACATCGTAGGGCCAATCAGCCCCTCTTCGACAAGAGGTCACCGGTTCATCCTGGCAATAACCGACTATTTCTCAAAATGGGCGGAGGCTATACCACTGGTTGAAGTCAAGACCTCCAATGTGGTTCACTTTATCAAGCACCACGTCATTCATCGATTTGGTGTACCTAGGCGGATCATCCACGACAACGGTCCCCAATTCGTAAGCCAAGTATTCTATCGGTTCTGCGATAAATACCGAATTCAGAATGTGGCTTCAACTGCCTATAATCCTGCTGCCAATGGCTTGGCGGAAGCATTCAACAAAACAATCATCAAGCTGCTCAAGAAATTCGTCTCCTCGAATAAGCGAGATTGGGACGAAAAGCTCGGTGAATGTCTTTGGGCCTACCGAACCACGGTGCGGACACCGACAGGCAATACGCCTTTTCCCTGGTATATGGGTGCGAAGCAGTCCTCCCACTGGAAATCCAAATGCCATCGTTGCGTGTGGCTCTGATTACTAAAACCACATTAGAGGACAATGATCGCCTACGCCTTCAAGAGCTCGAAGCTTTGGACGAGAAGCGACTACAAGCTCAGCAGCATATTGAGCTATATCAAGCTCGAATCTCAAAAGCCTTCAATAAGAGGTCAAACAAAGAGTCTTCCAGAAAGGAGACCTGGTCTTAGCCGTCAGACGACCGATGATTATGACGCACAAGACCAAAGGCAAATTTCAGCCTAAATGGGAAGGACCGTTTGTAATAGAAACAGTCTATTCAAATGGAGCATACCGCCTCACGACTGCAGAGGGCGACCTACTCATGATGCCGATCAATGGCAAGTTCTTAAAGAAGTATTATCCTTAATCAAGGATCCTTCTCTTAATCAAGTTAACACTACACCTCTGATCAAGATCTCCGTGCCCGAAGCACACACAAAGAGAGCCTTTCTCTTCCTCCAAGTGAGGTTATATAGTCATAAACCGACAGGAACCTGGCCGTGCACCAGTTATCTTAAAGGAGAGTCAGGGTTATGCAGACATTAACCTGATAATCCAATATTCTTAACGATTAAGGATAGAGGAAAATGTTAGCCTGTAAGCCCAACATAAGTCCTCGACAATTCATCATGCTGAGGGGGAAAAGCATGGCTAGCCTAATTCAAACGGTACGGTAGTTGGTAAAGGCATATCAAACCCGTTGACAGCTGGGGATTTGCTAAAAATCCTAAGGGATCAGTTCCCATTTGATTCCCTCTCCAAAACACTTACCAATTCTCATCCATAGAATGGTAAGGCCACATACATTTCGCTGTTATGTTAACATTAAACCTATGACAGCAGTCCCCTCATTTCTCCCTGTGAGAATGAGACCTCCAAAATCACTTACCAATTCTCATCCATAGAATGGTAAGACCACAAATACATTTTGCTGTTACGTTAACACTAAACCTATGACAGTGATTCCTCGTTTCTCCCCGTGAAAACGAGACTTTTCCCAAACTCCATTGCAACCTTGAGCTTGGTGGCGTCTCATCCGGTTATGTCATTGCGACCTCTGAACCAGCAGACAGCTAAGTCTCAATTCCGAGCCCTGTTGACATTTACAAAAGACAGGTCTCGATACTCGTTGACATTTACAAAAGACGAGTATCACCAATTTTTGAAGCTTGGTGGCGTCTCATCCGGTTATGTCATTGCGACCTCTGAACCAGCAGACAGCTAAGTCTTAATTCCGAGCCCTGTTGACATTTACAAAAGACAGGTCTCGATACTCGTTGACATTTACAAAAGACGAGTATCACCAATTTTTGAAGCTTGGTGGCGTCTCATCCGGTTATGTCATTGCGACCTCTGAACCAGCAGACAGCTAAGTCTCAA